>JAHWFP010209980.1:126803-139590 GCA_023313725.1 Lithobius niger
GATTCGTAAAGCACAACAGCACTTAAACAGATGCAAATTTCTCAATTGTGCATTTTATTATTTCAATTGAAAATGGTCAATTTTTATCTGTGTACATTTTAACATGTGAAAATTCAATCATATAACCCTTTTTACGGCACACCTGACGTTTTTGTTTGTAATAATATACTTAATGAAAACGCATTTTCGTATGAATACGAAATTAATTCATGTAAGAGGCGAAGACAGGAAAGCAAAAGGCATAAGGCTGTTAGCGCCTGGTCGTCAATAGGTTAAACAAATAAACAGGGTGGTCCGAAAGTACAGTGTGGGTATGGTGAAGGATATCAGTTAAACAGATCGACATTAAAGATGATACATCAGGTGGCGGTGGGAGGAATGGGGGCAGGGGTGAAAGAGGTAGACTCAGTTTTACTAAGGCACGTAGGACCTACTTGACCGCTAAATAAGTGCACTTAAAGGTACGGTAGTGCAATGAATCGATTATTAACTGCAAATTTAGAAAATTGAATGAATTTTACTTCATAAAAAAGACGAGAAATATCAAGACAATACAAGACAAGATCGAGAAATGGGTCACCAAGATCGAGACAAGATCAAGATTGCAAGTCTAGGAGTCGAAACAAGATCAAGAGTAGTTATTTCTCGTCTTGTCTTGTCTTGACAGATTCACTATTAACTACGTTTTTTGTTAATCCAAGATTTACACACGCTTAGGGGGACACGTGTTAATTTAACTGTAACCAGTTTTCCCAACGCCATGATTTGATTGTTGAAAGTAATAGAACTGCCGAAATCACGAAACGGCAACTGTCGATTTAACAGTTGGCGTAGTCCAACAGTTTGTCGTGTGAGTTATGTGGTTAATTTTAGACACATGGGGCTAAACTCGTTTTATTTTTGCTTTATTTATAGTAATTAAAAGAATTAAACGTGATTAATTCAATATTTCACAATTATTTTGTTTGTTTGGCTTTGGCGCAGCTGAATATGGATGGTTTGCCTGCGTTACTTATTGTTGCCTAGCAACCTATAAGAGGAGTGAGAATGACGCATTGTATTGCGAACATTGTTTTCAAATCGTTTTTTTTTTAAATATTTCTACTGGAGTAAACATTTTCTCACTTCACTATGTTGTGAGAGGAACCATAAATTATCTTTCTCATTGTTAAAATTATTTTATTTGTTTTACATAGCCATAGCAAAGTCTCGCAAGGAGACCGTATCACATCATTACCATTGAATTCAATGCTAATGCACCGATGAGCTCGATCCGATCGTGTTCGCAGCTCTAGCGACTGGAACTGTCCCTTCCCCAAACTCGTAGCATAGAACTGCCAAACCATATGAAATATATATGGAAGCATCCTTGGTTAAAGCAATGTAAAACAGTCAAAATGATCGTTCAGGTACCCGTAACTCCGGAACGGCTCGACCAATAGAAAAAGTGGTCTCTGTAAGGTTGAAGGCCAAGAAAATTTCTAGCTTAGATCACGTTTCAGATTTTAGGTAGGTGCAGTATTTTTTTCTGAAACCGTGTCACACAAGAACAAGAACAAGAACAACCACAACAAGAAGTGAACGGTTTTCAAATTTACGTGTGCCTCCGTACGTTAACTCTAGCACGGAAATGCATAAATGTTGGTATAAATATACCTTCTATACCTATGTACCATCTGGCTAAGTTTGATCAAAGTATATTGAAATAGGAACGGAGAAATTAATAGTTCTAGTTTTGATGGAAAGAGGACTTCAATCACATATATATATCAAGACACACTCTAGTGTGTTGCCCGCAAGATAAACGATAACATGAGTATGGCGACCACTAGACACGTTCTGTCTTTACAGCTAAGGTAATTTGGCTGTTTCAGCCATCTGAGGATAAATAACAATGCGACAGAAAAGGCTGAAACTTGTTGGATTGGGAGACTTTGGTCGCCTGACAACTTAAAAGTCACTATTAAGGACACACACAGCTTACCGTTTTCTTGTTGAAAAAACGACGTGAATAACGTTGATGTTTGCCTAATTACTTACTACTACTGGCTGCTAGTTATGCTTTTTATTGTATCACGAAAATAAATTCTTCCATGCGGTGAATAAAGCTGGTTCTTAGTTCATTTTACAGGTATTGCTCTGTAGGTGTGCCCTTTTCATATGACCTCTTCTAATTGGTCAAGTGGTTCGGTTGTTAGGGACCTCCAAATGACCATGTTGATTGTTTTACATTGTTTTAATCATTGTTTTTGTGCAACAATGCCAAACTGAACATTAAATAAATCCGTGCATTAGTAAGGAATATTGCAATACTAAGATATACTGATCATATGAAAAAAGGTGACTGCTGTGCTCAAAATCTAAAGAAAGCCAACAAAAAAAAAGGATATGGACCAGAAAACTAGATTGGTGTTTCCAAGTCGTAATTACTAAGAAACAAAATTGGATTTCATCAATTTGGACCAAAAAGATCTGATGTCTACCCAAAAACAAAACTTGTTAAGGATTCCAGCCAAGCTTTTCGGCCGTGTGAAGTGGTGATACCAAACGCCATGCTCTTTTTCCAAGCTAATTCCACCGAGTAATAGTTCGAAGGTTAAATGAAATAATTGAAAATTGTGCAGTAAGCAGTTTTCATATTTTTCATTTAACCTTCGAACTTTTAGTCGGTGGGATTAGCTTGGCGTTTGATATCACGACTTCACACGTGGACCGAAAAGCTTGGCGGGAATCCTTAACAAGTCTTGTTTTGGGGTAGATAGATTATGACTAGCCACATCGCCACACTCGAATCTTCTTGGCAACAAACAGAATATGGCACACGCCCAAAGAAATGGATAAATAAAAACGTCGGTCTTGCATACAATTCAGTTATTTAAAGCTTCAAAAATGCTGACTTGAGCCTGATTTTCCCCTCTCGTTTCTCCTTCCCCGCCCTCACCAGGCTTTCTAAACCCTCACACTGGTAAGGTCAATTTCCACCCAAATCAACCTGGCACCGGACAAGACCCTAGGCTTTTTTTAACTGTTTCAATATTAATGGGTTTTCTTGTTTCGCCTATTTTTACTTCAAGTCCTGTTTTTACGTTTTCACTTTTTGTGAGTTCGTTCAATTAGCTCGCATTCTTTCATTGTCCTGTTCTCCTTACTTCGCTCTCTGGATCTCTTAACCCCACACACTTTACACGGGTTTTCTTGTTTCATTTAGATTTAGGTCACTTTATGACTTTCTACCTACTAAAGGCACTGTCTGGAGGAGACAAGCTAACCTCCCAGTCAAATACAACCTTTGTAATTGTAACTAGGAAACAGGCTTTGGGCCTATTGTAGGCGGAGCGAACAGACCTTTAGTTCAAATTTGTATTTAGTGTTTATTTTAATGACTGTACCACATTTGTTAATGCTCCTTAAAAATCTGGGAAAAATGCTCACTCGGCTAAGTTTGGGCTCTTTGCCTTTTGGTGTGACCTACTCCTGTTATTTGCAGGCCTTTGTCTTATTTTAGCTTTTTTCATCAAATAGGCCAAAGCTATGTATCATATTTCTTTTAATAGGCTTTCATCTGATCCATCACTTAGTGTCTGTTTTGTTATTTTTAGCTTCTTTCTACATCTGACACTAAAGATGTGAGCCATCACCGCCGACTAAAAATAAAACAGCACGTTTGTTACGGTGGTGGGGCTGCCGCCGCTAATAATTCTGACATTGTTTACAACAATAATTATTTCTGTGCAAAGTGCCTTCCCTAATTTACAAATGTTAATAATAAAGCATTTAATTGTCATCCAAACAATCATCAGAATTTTAATTTTAATTTTAATTTTAATGAGCCAACACGGCCTGTACAAACATACGCTCAAAACAGCTTAACAATCATCAGAGCGATAGTTTTTATCAATACTCAAAAGATTCAGCAGTTTGGCAATGCTGCCGCTGGTCTAATACTTGACAACGCCACCAACGAAAATATTGGGCGCATACCTCTATCACGCACAGCGACATAGATATGAAAACCATATTATAATCTATCAGTAACGACCACAATTGCAGGTCAAAAAACGTTAGCTCTTAGGCCTACTTTAGCCTTTAGGCGTAATTTTTAGCTTTTAGGCCTAATTTTTAGTTGTTATTTTTATTTCGTAAGTAGCAGCTGCGTTTGAGAAAAGGCTTAGTCATTAATGCGCCACGGCATGGAGACTATACACGTTGCCGTGGTAATGAGGAATCTTTAAACTATTAGATGCTGGCATGTTGTTGTTTCATGCTGTGGAGCAAATACATCGTCTTATGTATAGTTTGGTTTTATTTATATCACTTTGCCATGATACGATGATTTAGGTTTCATACTTGGGATTCCATATTTGGGAGTATAAATGATAGTTTCGTTGCCATGCTGAAGGTAATCCCTCCAAACATTCTTTTTTTAAGTTATGCTGAGGTGTATCGTTAATGGAATCCTTTTGTTTTTTATAGTTGCGTTGTAACAGTAGTGGTTAAAATGCGACA
The DNA here is from genome assembly GCA_023313725.1 of Lithobius niger. Classification (NCBI taxonomy): domain Eukaryota; kingdom Metazoa; phylum Arthropoda; class Chilopoda; order Lithobiomorpha; family Lithobiidae; genus Lithobius; species Lithobius niger. The sequence goes on from JAHWFP010209980.1 coordinate 131,310, forward strand.
ATCAAATGTTATTATTTCATTGAGTTACATCGAAATAGGTTATCAGCTAGTAAAAAGCAACCAAAACTTAATTTGCCGTGTTTTTAGTCTTCTGTACAGCCGTACTGGCTGAGAAGACTATTGCAACGACTTTGTCCATCCGTCCGTTCCTCCGTCCGTCCCTCCGTCCGTCCGTCGCTCTTTTCAACTTTGCAACGGTACCAGATAGAGACGACCACTGTTTACAACGTTAGATTCAGTGTCAACATTTAGTTAAATAACAGGGCAAATTAAAACATCGTTACCTCCTTATATCTAATAGACTTCTTCGATGTAACTAAATTAAATAATACCATTTCATCGTCGAATTGAAATCCGAAGGTTTTGTGCTAACGCAGCCGTAAAAACAAAAACATTTTAGCTTCGTTTAAGAGTCTTGTCGCATTGTTGCATGAATGAATAGGCTTACGGTCGAACAAAATTCTCTATTAGGCCTATATCTGCTACTTACAAAAATAAAAACTGCCGTTAAAAAAATTAGGCCTAAAAAATGAAAATTAAGCCTAAAATCATGTTACCATGGCAACGTCAAGATGCTACGAGTCGCTGCTGGCTTTCTCAACAGCGTCTCTCCTGTCCCTTCCCTACTACCATTGATTTATATAGGCTACGTTGCGCATTACGTTGTAACACTGTAACTGTGTGCCCGGATCGAGGCATACTGTGTTGCAAAAATGAATAGGCTTACTGTATACAATCCAAATCTCCGTCAGTTGCTACTTACGAAATGAAAGTTGTAAATTAGGCCTAAACACTGACAATTGCGCCTAAAATGTAAAATAAGCTTAAAAGCTAACACATCTTTAACGGACAATTCTGATGGTTACTGCTTTTAGATTATATAATAGAGATAGCTCTTGCAATGTGTGATAGAGAAGTGTGCGTCACTATTGGTAGTAGCAGAACTGTACAGAAGACCGGATGCGACTAGGTAGTCACTGTAGCCGCTTGTTTAGAGTTCACTTTACTACCACCAGCATGGTGTATGCTTCGTCGGAATTCTTTAACTGTTAACGACTCCAAGTTTATAATGGTGAGTGTTAGAAATATATTCGACAATTTGTAATTTCTCTAATCAGCTGTAGACGTGTCGTTATACCCTATGAGAATTAACATGGGAGCCTGCGGACTAGTTACTAGTTACTTGTCACCAGTACCACAAATCAACGTTATTGAGGACACTTTCTCTCCATGAAGGACACGTTTCCACATTTTCCTGTTGAGTTTTTCTTTGGTACTAGACCCAAGACACCTGATTCAAACGATTTGCAAAGATTTCTATCGCATGGGGAATTTACACCAGTATGCTGAAATCATGTATAAGTTGGTTTCAGTTAAAGACACAGTCTGCTAGTGAGCCGCCGTCTGACAACAATACACTCTAACAATTACGCTCTAACAATTAAGCTCCAACAACAATAAAACGTCTTCTTGGCGGCGACACACTAGCGTGTGTCTAGATCACATATTGTTTGAGTAGTGGCTGCAACAAACAACATCGTGCTGACGTTCTTTAATTCAGAAGCTTGACAACTTAGACTGTGCGTGCAACAAAGGCAACATTGTTCTGCGCTCGTGTTTATTGACTTCGATTCCGGACTTCGATTCGATTCCGACTTCGCTTCTGACTTCGATTCGATTCCGACTGCGACTTCGATTCCGAAGTGCCCGATCACCGTTCATACCAAAATAATAACGATAATTTAGTAGGACAAGAAGCAGCAATAGGCCATTTTTCGCTTAAAAAACTTACTTCCGGGTCAGGCCAAGGATGACATGAAGGAGGCAGCCATGTTGTGGGAAGGAGACGGCAATCTACAGTAAGGAGACGGTCATGCTGGTGTTAATGACGTCATAGTACACCAGAAAAGCGCATCTATAAAATGACACTGTTGGCTTGCTCGATAAACGGAAATTCATTAAAAAGAAATCGAATCTCCTTTTAGTGTAGTTTGCTTTTTCGTTCGCTAGCAACGTAAACAGAGAGATTTTATTTTTTAAACTCCATTTTGTGCAAATCCACTAGTCAGGTGCTTCTCTGCAGCACACTGATTCACTGTTCGGGCTACTTTGGCGGATGGTGAATATGACGTCACACCGTGATCCCAATCACTACATTTTAACAAACACAATACTACCGGAAGTCAGGAATGAACCATCTTCTCTAGTCATTCCATCTTTGGTTCATACAGCGGAAACTCAACGATAAAGAGCTCCTTCAGACAACTTCGCTTAAAATAATAACATGTTATTACAGGGCGGAGAGCCAAATGAGCTCCATCAGTGATAACTACTGCCCATTTATTTACTGATTACGTGTACTCGCGTTCGATAACTAAACAAGTATTTGAAAGCTCTATATTTAGCAAATATATTAAAAATAACCAAAATATGACAGACGGTTTGGCAACATGGCTAGCATTAGACTTCTATGGAAGGCAACCTTCATTAGCTAGGGTGAGAGCTATCCACGAACTAATTTGTTTTAGTTTTCAAGTAGAACTGGTTAATATTTACAAGTAGAGTTGGTGTAGAATTTACAAGTGTTGAATGGTTGTCGTGTTGTATTCCCGTAGGTATTCTATGATTTTATTGTATTATGTTAACGTATTTCAAATGCAAATAAATTAAGGTAGAATTAACAAATAAACATGTTTTTGAAAACTCTATATTTAACAAATAAATTAAAAATATTCAAAATATAATAGACGTTTGTGTCAACATAGCTAGCATTAGGTTTCTCTGGGAGGCAACCTTCATCGGGTAGGGTGAAAGCTATCCACCAACTGATTTGTTTTAGTTTTTAGCATACTTTACCGGCTGATCATTAGCGTGTGGTTCGAGTCTTGGTTTTGTTGCTGGCTATGCTTTATAGTGTTTTTAATGATTTAGGATGTAATTTATGATTTATGGCGTATATTAGGTGGTTGTTGTGTTATGTTTCGTATTTCAAGTCAATAAATTAACGTAAAATTGGTAGGAATAACAAAGAAATATTACTCATAAATTGGTTTGGTTATATTACTCATAGGTATTAAAAAAAATTATTAAATATAATCATGAATAAGCACAAAATTTGCTTGTGTCATTGCATTCTAGCTTGATTTCAAAATACCCCTTCAAACAACAACGAAACTATTCTTTCGACAAACTCTCCTTGCTTTATGGTTGGGAGAATCCACTAGTGGGTTCTCTAAAATAGATTTGTAACAATGGTTCACTAGCAGAGTTGCTCCCTTAGCTCGCTCATTCCACGTCGTCTCGTTACGCTCGAGAAGCTTTCATGCTGCAACTCTTGTGCTGCAAACAGACATTCCACGTCTAAAACGATCAAGCAAATGGTCAGAGTGCAGTACGCATTTTTCGTAAAGCTTCACTGCATAAACAAATGATAACTATAAATCATTCCAACAGTCTGGCCATCCGAGAGCTACGTGTGCGTCGATCCAAGCTTCCAGCAATTTCTTTGATTCCAAGAGCATCACAAAATCGTGTGCTGATTATTTCGACGCAAACTAATTGCAATTAATGCTCACAGTTGGTCCATCACATTCCTAAGCGCGCCTGCATTTTATCTACATCATTCAAAACATACGATTTGTTTGTTTGCACGTCTTCTCCTCCAGAAGTAATACCCTATGAAGGTGAGAAATGAAAAATTGAAAACGTGTGAAGCGAGACACACATTGAAAAAGTTTACTTTACGTGGAAATCGCTCGCGCTGTTCGCTCAATCCACGCACCATCGTGCTGCAGAAACACGAATGTTTGGCACCCTTTTGCGGTTTCCATGCATCAAGTCAGTTGAAACAAAACTAATTTTAATATCTGTATTTGTTATGTTGCAAAATACGTAGTCTGTTTAAGTTATTTTTTTGTGTGCATCCTTCTCCAGATCATCTCATTGCATAACTAATAGCTTCAAGACGATTCATGATTCATGTAATTTCTATGTACTGATTATTGTACTGATGATATCGATGTATTGATTATTTCGATGCAAACTAATAGGAAATGTTGCTCACAGTTTGTTCTCACATTGCTCAACATATCTACATTTCACCTACATCATTCCAAACATACGATTTGTTTGTTTGTTTCCACGTTTGTACGTCTTCTCCTCAAGAAGTATTCCCCTACGAATGTGAGAGATGAAAGATTGATAGAGCAAAGTGAAATACACATTGAAAAGGTTTAGTTTACGTGGAAATCGCTCGCTTTGCTCGTTCAAACCACGCACTTCCGTGCTTCAAAAACATGAATGTTTGACACCGTTTTTATACCAAATGTATTGTTTTTATTTTTCCATGCATCAAGTCAGTTAATACAAAACCAATTTTAAGATCTATATATGTAGTGCGTTGCAAAATACATCGTCCTTTTAGGTAATTTTTCCTAGCATTCTTTTCCAGATCATCTGTCTTCGTTCGAGGAGGTTTTCATGAACAAACTATGATGTTGTGAACAAACATCATGAGGGTTTAAAAACCTTTGACGTTATTTTTTTCGCGTGTTTTGAGGGTCATAATATCAAGTTACAGCGATGAAAATAGGCCAAATTGATTATCTTTCGTTTAGTCCTACTCTCATGTTTGTAGGTGCTTTGGAACCAGAGGAGTAGAGGTACAAACAAACAAACAAACACACACACACACACACACACCCACACACACACATACAAACATTCATACATACACACACATACTGCCCACTCACCACGAGAATTGTAGAACAATGCGCAGAAAAGCTTGGTTGAAAAATATTAAACCATCATGGTACGAGTTGCACTTGGAAAAAGTGGAGCGAAAGGAAAGCAAGATTTGTCCGAAAAACCAAAGATTAACCCAAAGATTAACCCCTCCCCCCAAAAAACAATGTTGATGAGGCACCCATTAAAAAGCGAGTGAAAATTCGATGGCTGAGAAAAACATATACAGTGAAACAACATACATTAGGCACAAGGATAAAATATATTTTTCACCATTCACACATAACCAAAGCAGTAGAACTGTCATGTCTAATTACAACACTTAATTTATCTACCGTCCTAAGGCCACGGAATAAGCTGACGGAGAATTTTTCTTGCTACACTCAATACGAACAAAAACGTTTGTGAGTATTATGGCGCCAATAAACTCAGTAGGACACGTACTGAGTACTCATTCATTCAAGTGGGTACTCAAGCGAAATAATTCTTGGCATAAACGTCACACAGAGGATACCTACAGGATGTTTAAAAAATGCTACATGTCGATGTTGAATTTTTCTAAGTCCAACAACCATTCCCCGTCGTTATAACCCTTATCCATGACCTCAGTAAAGAAATCATGAAAAGTTATTCCTGGCCTCAGGAAAGAAAGCTTTTATTTGCTTTTCAAATAAGAATGCAAAAGGTAACAAAAGCATGTGACAACCCTGTTTGGTGGGGGGATGGGGAGGGGAGAGGGCAAAACAACAATAAATGCCCATAATTAGATTTAAAATAAAAAAAAAAGAAACATTTATTTGGCCATCAAGCAAAATAGCTAAATAAAGGCTTTTACAGTATTTGGATTCCAAATAAAAATGCAAAAGGAAAAAAATGCATGTGGCAACCCTGGTTGGTGCGAGGAGGAGGGGGAACAAAACAAACCATAAAAGCCCATCATTAGATTTCAAGTAAAAAGAGAAAAAAAACATTTATTTGGACGTAAAGCAATATAGCTAAAATAAAGGCTTTTATGGTATTTGGATTCCAAATAAAAATGCAAAAAGAACAAATGCATGTGCCAATCCTGGTTAATAGGAGGTGGGGTGGGGGGGGGCACACCAAAACAAACAATATGTGCATTTATTTTTTTAATTTCAGATAGAAAGAAACAATAAAGCGTTTATTTGGCCTTCAAATAAAATACCTAAAATAAATGCATTTACAGCATTTGGATTTCAAATAACAATTCACAAAAGGAACGTATCCAAGCCTTAGATGAAGATGATGCCTATCGACACATTCAGTTCTGTGAGGAATTCGTAGATTTCAAATAATAATAAAGCAAAAGAAAAAGCACATGTGGCACCCTGGGGGGAGGAGTTGAGGACTTTGCCACAGTCCCTCGTCTCATTGCACGGCCAGATAGGTTAACCTCTAGAAGGCTGACGTTTGACATTTTGTTTCAAACCGGTTATAACGTAAATTAAGTCCATCATTAAGGTTTAAAGACAAAGAAAGATGTTCCAGGTGATGATTCACGAACGAAGGTGCTCGAACTACCTTTCTCCAGCAACGATACACTCACCACATCTGAGCATATTCTCCTGCATAAGTTAGAAGTAAATGTCTCAACTGCAGCAGTAATGAGAACCTGCAGTGTTGCAATATCCTGGGGTGGTTGAATATACACCAAATCCCGTACTATTCCCCCCACACTAAAGTCCATAGGCGTCAGATTGCACAAACGCGCGGGCCATTCCATAGCACCTCTTCTACCAATCCAGCTGTTGGGAAATTGGTCATCAAGAAGGTCTAACACCTGTATTGCATAATGTGGTGATGCACCATCTAGTTGGAAAATAATATCTGCGGAACACTTTTCCCATACAGCTGGCATAATCCTGTCTTCTAGCAGCTGACAATATACTGCCACCGTTGATTGTTCATCAAGGAAGAATGGTCCAATGACATCCCCCCAGCCCATATACCTCCCCAAACATTGATGCCAGGTGACGGCGTGAATGCTGCCATAGTGACGTGTGGGTTGTCATCACTGTAAAATATGCAGGTGTGACGATTAACTCTGCCATTCAGTTGAAACTTGGCTTCATTGGAGTATAATATCCATTCAACGTTCCTTGGATCATCTTCAAGGAAACCTAGGAATTCCTGGCAGAACTGAATCCATCGATCGGAATCATATTCGTTTAAGGCGTGGATACGCTGTGGACGGTACACCTTCCAGCCTACATCCTTAATCAGCCTATTAACTGAAGGCTGTGACACACCCGTTTGCCGTTCCAAATGACCCTGGAACGTTGTTGGTTCATTAAGCAACGCGTGCTGGATTTTGGCGGCATTTTCAATCGTTCGTGCTGTTCGTTTACGGCCAGAATTGCCCTTATGTTGATTTTCCACAGAACCTGTGGTTTCAAATTTCTCCACCAAATGTGTCACTGTAGACTGTCATGGAGGTGGCTGAAGATACGTAGCCTGCTACCTCACCAAAACGTCTGACATCATATCGTTTTGGTAATACCATTTGACAATATTGATACGTTGGTGTCGATTCATGCGTGGCATGTCATTATGGAATACAAAAAGAACGAGTGGTATTGAAGGAAGCGAATACAAAAAGAACAAACTGTATCGAATGATACGTATCAGGTTATATATACCTAACTACTGTCACGTCCAAGTGTACGGACCAACCAATACTACTGTATACTACACATCACACAATAGTGCATGCCCTGGGGACATTAGGTCACATGACTCACAACTTTGCATGCAACGGCAGTACAGCTGAAGGGCAACATGCAGCTTTAACCAAGGTTACTAAATCGGTAATTGAACTCAGCCAATTACAGTAAGTACAGTACTGTAAACTGGGAACTCCTGTCGGTTAACGTTACTAGGCCTCTTGTGCAGCAAGTCGTGTCGCCAGCAACCCCCGCAGTCCCCGCACGTGTAGGGGTTTTGCCTACTGGATCGAAGAGCACGAAACACGATGAGGCCTTTACTAGTAGACTATAGCGTTGATTTTTATTTTTAAATTCGTGCTAAGTTCTCCTTCCAGAGAACCATGTAGCGTAGAAAGGTTAAGGTTTCAAATGTAAGAGAATTCTTTCTAGTTCCTATAGGCCTAAGCAACGTGAAAATGACCCATTTATGTATAAAGCTTACTGTTTGGAAGCATTTAATGATTACGTTAAAATTTGTTTGCCAGATGACAACAAAATTGTAGGCCCAACACGATAAAATGGTTACATTATTTCGAAACGTCAAGTTTCAGGAGCAGAGTTAAATTGTTGAACACGTAGTTGCAAAATAAATCGTACTGATTGTTAATTTTAAAAAAGTGGTAAACAAATTAAATTAATTATACTTAACGGTATTAAAAAAGAAATACAATTTCAATGACAATGAAGCGCCATCCTCTGCCTCACAGTCGTGAAGCATAGACCTTTTTCATAGTTCACGTATGGTTACATTACGCTCGACAGAAAAGTGTGTTTAAAATAAAATTCAGTTTCACAGGGATTTGCTTTAA
>JAHWFP010209980.1:144219-161630 GCA_023313725.1 Lithobius niger
AAAAAAACTATTAGCTCGTGTATGCGCGTATTGTTGCGTAACCATCATGTAACGTGCATCCCTTTATTCTTACGCAATCCACGGCAACGTTATTGTTTCTTTATTTTGTCCTTCGTTACAGTTCAGTTTTTAGTTCATCCAGGCTTTTACAATAAATCTAAGGACCAGTCTTGATTGTTCAAGCCATTTTTGCTTAAAATCTTTGGTTGCAACTTAGAAAAGAAACGAAATTTAAATTCACCGGTGGCAAATTTCAAAACCCTCCCACGCATTTGTCCTGACCCCTACAACCCCCAAACCAACAAAAGGACCATCCTCAGGTCACCATGCATCCGTGTGCAAAAATTCAGATACGTAGGCTTTCGCAATTTTGTGCTAGCCATGAGCAAAAGGTGTATGGGATTTAACATGGGAAAAATCTTATTAGCTAGACTGCCAGCTAGCTAGCTAGACAGTAACATAAAAACAACGTTATTGATGCATCTTTTTCTCTATGATTGGTGGACACTCATCCTTTAAATTTTAGTTTTTCTTAATCTCTGACCCTTCCCCTTACATTTTCCACAATTTGAAACATTTCTGTCGCATTGGGATTTATCCTCAACATGCCAAAATATGCTTTCAGTTGCTTACAGTTAATAGACACATGTCTGCTAGTGAGCCGCCTTTTTATCATTAACAATCAATTTTTAACAATCGGATGTCTACAATGGGATGATCTACTGTTACTTGGCGGCGACACACTAGCGTGTATCTAGATTAGGAAAATAAGCCACCATCACATGGAAACCCATTAACGTGGACCAAGAATTTAAAAGCTAATTCTAATTTTAATACAATATATGATGTTAAACCTACTGCTATGTCCATTTCTTCACATCTAGAACACCAAAAAGCAAAAAAAAATCTTACATAAACCAGAACGTCGTTCATTGCCATATCCAAATTCAGACTAGGTTTAACAGGTAAAAAAAATTCAAGCACAGTCACAGAACGTCATCTATTTGCAGAACTTAGTCGTTTTCACGATTCGTAATGTCCATTTGGAGCAGCGCCTCCTTGCTGACATCTGTAGAAGACAAATGATCAGCGCCTCCTCATGCTATGTAGATCCATAATATGTCACCATAGCTGCCACCACTAGCTTTCCCACTAAGGTTTTTCTATTAGGGACCAATGCATCGGTTTTGCCCATCCTGGGCACAGCAGTAGGGCTCAATGTACACTAAAGGGGTCAGGTACTTTGCTCCCATCTCTCCCAGTCGTCCACTCATGGTCCACCATTCTTCCTCTGGGCTGCTGCTAAAGTAGGTGTGAGGTAGAGTTGAGCGCTCCTTACTGTTAACTGCTACTGCAATTGTGATTAGCTGGATCTAGGGTACCCCTTTTACCCCTTGGAGGGGAGAACATAGTATTCCTCGGGGTTCGTGCTTGCAAAGTGACTCTTGGTTGTGGGTTTGCAAGTCTACTAGTGAATTTTGCACCCATAACCAGCAAGTCATGGGTGCACTGACTTCTCGTCCTTTCCACCTGTTTCAACCCGGATCAATTCTCTCAATACATGACATGTGCTGGTACATAGCAACTGTTTAGAATAGGTGACGAAGCAAACGTTAAGTTTTAGGCACAATTTTTTGATAAGAGCTTACAATAAAAAACGTAAAACACTTTATAGGGGCATACTCAGGAGACCAGCCACCACATCATTTCCCTCTCCATTTTCGGAGTTTGTAATTAAATTTCTTTCATTCACAATTACGTTAACTCTGTCTGTATTTTAGTTGTTGTTTTGGTACCGATCTCCCATCTATTTCATTGGTTTGAACTATAAATATGCCGATCATGAAAAATTAAACCGTGCGATTTGCTTAACTCAGAACAGAAAACCAACCTAGTTGTGGGAAAAATATTTCCCTACTTTATAGTCTGGTGATTTTCCCTCCCTCCTCGTTTTAGCAAGTTGTAAGAGGGGATGGTTTTGTCATTTAACCCGGTTTTAATTTTTTTATTCCCTAGATTTATCTTGTTATTTTCTGGTTTGCCCACCTTTGGGAAATGGTTTCTGTTTGCTTAAATAATTAAGGACATCAGTTTCCTTTCCCGTTTTAGCGTTGCAAAGCATATAAGTTTTGTTGTATTTTCGGTCCAAAATTTGTCAAGTCCAGCGAATTTTGGAGTGAGAGAGGATGCAATCCCTCGCTCCACATTACTGTGTGTGTGTATGGTGAACTATGTATTTGCAAAGCTTCAGGGTTAGCAATTTAAGTTATTTGTCATAGTAAATCTTCTTATTTGCTCTAGATTAACTCATTGACTGCTTTGCCAACTTGTGCATGTCAGAAAAACGAGTACGATCTCCATTTAAATCTTGTCCAAATCACGTGTTTTTACTGGCAGCATCGCAGTTGTTAGCTAGGAGAGCTCAAGCCCCAGGGATAAATTGGGTTTTGTCCAATGTGCAACTCAAAGGGTGTGAATGTTATTAACTTCCGTTGGTTGTGTATGTTTATAATAGTGACTAATGGATAGGTCATTTAGGTCAGCCTAATGTCATACCAACACACAATGAAAAACTGTATGGCTCAGTTATATTTATGCCTGTAGTTTATTTGTACCACAGTCATGTTGACATAATACATTTAGTCTTACAAAAAAGGCATAACAGTTGAAGGATATACAGTAGTTTTATATACAGGCATGCATATGCTTGCTACCACCCAAGAGCATCTTTCGCCACAAACCAGTGAGAAGAAAACTTCCATACTCCCTCACTAGATGGCACAAACATGAAACAAAATCTGAAATTGAAACTGAAACCTAAGTTATGGGGTTGTGCTAGACAATATATCATTAAATCAGCAAACGCAGTGCACAAAATAAAAGCAACAACGTTTCGCAAAAGGATACTTTGTGTTATCAGGTTTCTAAAATTAGTTTAAAATTCATGGTAGACACCAATTAAACCCATCCACAAAATAATGTCAACCTACTCACAACAAACAGAATTAAATAAAAACATCTAAAATCCTAACACATTTCCACTCTAAAGTAGCAAAATAGGTGGCGAAATGAAAACCCCGTCTTTACCTTGCTGCTTTTATTTTGTATACTGTCTTGGCTGATTTTAATGGTAACTTGTGATGTGCTGTTTATACTCTGATGCTAGACAGTACACAGTAAGCTATATAGTTAACAATTTCACGGTCAATTACATCAGTGTTTTGGGATACCAGGTAAAACGTTATAGAATACAGCCAACCCTTTTTGTCTGGTTTGCTACAAACACAAAATACCATCATATTTCCACCATTACACAATATTCAAAAAGTGCCACTCTCCACCGTTTGAAGGGACCTCTCGTAAGGGATTTTGTGTATATGTCTGCAATGTTATTCTTGGTGGACACACACTGGGGGTTGAAATCACCTCTCTTCAGGGATTCACAAACAAATTGGCAACGCAGAAGAATGTGCTTCTTTCTCATCCTTTTTATGTTGTCTTTGGCAAAAGCCATTGCTGCTTCATTGCCACAGTTAACAATTACTGGCAGCACCATCCCTATACAAGACAGCTCCTCACATGTCATAGCTAGCCATCCAACTTCAACGACAGTTATGGTGAGGCAGACAGACTCCGCTTCCATTGTGGATAAAGCGATGCACTTTTGTTTCTTTACTTGCGGATAACGGGCACCTGACTAGTACCCAACATAACCTGACCATAACTTTTGGTCATCTTGGTTTAACACACAGGAGCTATCCAATAGAACTGTAAGGCAGGTGGTCCTGGGGCAACACTCAGGTTCATGGCAAGTCTTCTTGTACTGTACACATAGGCTATCACCTGTAGCACAAGTCTTCAGTGATCTACACTAGGATTTTTGCTGTATTGAGATAAGGCAGTGATGGCAATACCAATGTCAGGGCCTGTTCTCGTTGCGAGAAACATTAGAACTCCAATTTAGGACTGGTACTTCGTGCTGTTTGTTTCAGCCTTTTCTGGGTCTTTGTTGTAGTTTAATGCTACACCCACATCCAACGGCCCTGAAACCTGCTACAAATTTTCCAGAGAAATGTTGCTCTATACCTTCGATATAGCTCTGCTGATTATCCTTGCTTAAATTCTATACCCAGAAAATTTAAGATCTCTCCAAGGTTCTCCACATCATTGCCCACAACCAGTCCTAATACTTCATCAAATGTAGCCTTGTTCGTAGCAAAAATTGTTAAATCATCCACATAAACAAGGACAATCGATCTGTACTTGTTAATATATTTGCAGTTTGTGGGTTTTATCTTGATGAAACATAGAGTTCCAAAGGCATGTTCTAATGTTTCAACCCAGCGTCTGCCAGACTAGTGAAGATCGTAAAGGAGTCTTCGAAGATGCCAAGCCATTATTCCTGTAGACCCATATCTAGGAGTGGGCTGCAAGTATGTTTCCTCTGAAAGACAACCATATAAGTAGACAAACTTGATGTCTAGATGGCAACGCACCCTTCCTCGCCATGCTATAAGTAGAGTAAAGAAGAAACGGACCAGGTGAATGCAATAGCTTGTAATTAAGTTTCAAAAAAGTTATATCCCTTTCTTTGGGCGTGTCCATTAGGGTGGAACGAAAAAAATTTTTTTGAATTCTGTAATTTAATAGTGCGGAAAAGTTGTGTATTGGGTTCCTAATAAACTGTGTAAAATTTGGTTTTGATCGAATAATGCCTTGATCTGCCCCAAGGACCTTGAAATTTGCAAGTTTCTGCCGTAAACAAGGTTTTAATGCAAATTCCTGAAAAGTTTATTTTTAAATTGTTTAATTTAATAGTGCGGAAAAGTTGTGTATTGGGCCCCTAATAAACTATGCAAAATTTGGTTTTGATAAAATGATAACTTGATCTGCCCCAAAGATCATGAAATTTACCATTTTCTGCCGTAAACACTGTTTTAGTGTTTAAGTGCAAATTTAGGAAAATTGTTTCTTTTAAAAATTTTCTAATTTAATAGTGCGAAAAAGTTGTGTATTGGGTCCCTAATAAACTGTTCAAAATTTGGTTTTGATCAAATAATACCTTGATCTGCCCCAAGGACCTTGAAATTTACCTTTTTTCCATAAACTTAATGCTAAAATATTTACACAAAAATGCTAAAACCTTTTATTTCCGAATTCTGATAGCATAGAAGTCATACATTAACATGTTGGGATTGTTGGATAGCACATTTAGTAGAAATATATTTATTTGAGCTACTATAATTTATCGAGATACCAGAATGCCGTTGAGTAATCCTGAAATTTTCGTTTTGGTTTATCCAAGCATTTAATTTGTTCGGGTGTTTTCACTTCATTTGCTAATCACTTTTTGTAATGAAACTTGACATTATACTTCGTGATTCTGGTCGTGCCTGTATGAAGCCCTTTGTGCCATGCATTCCACATACTAAAGCTGATGCGTCTGTGATGACTTTGAGACAGCCTTCGATCGCTTGGGTATGGCATGGAATTGATGTAAACTCTTCATTTATAGATGATAGTCCACTCTACCATTAGCTGAAAATCTCCATCTCTGTCAAATATTCCAAATATCATAGGTGGTTCTGTAACTTCTCAAGTTTGCCATGAAATATATAAGTTTACATAATCGGTTCCATCAAAACATAGTGGTGGTATTTGGAAACATTGAACTTGCCTCGATCCTGTGTTTGTTTTTTCTTTCATGATTCAACGTAGTCCAAGATGTGCTCTTGTTCATCAGTTATCATGAAAATGAGGACATTTTCCAGATGACCAAAGAAGACATTTCTTTGTATCACCGGATCAACTACACTCTTCAGTTCTTCACTTAGGTAATAATGGGATTTTATTGATTTCAACAAGTGCTTTGCACCATGCTTGCATGAGGGATTAGCCATGATGTCAAACTATGTTGGCGAATAGACTGTAGGAGGATAGTGTAGGAGGATACAATGAGCTGCTGTCACCCAGAATGCATGTAAAAGTTAACCAGGACCTTTCGGTTGCAAACCTAAAAAATAATTACAACTTATGACAGCTTGACACAATTCCAATAGATGTTGTTGATCATTACTTAGGTCTTTGCTTCAATGCATGGAAAATTACCTTCAGTTTTCTGAAAACAAACAATTGATAGCTTTTCACAATCTGCAATCTGGTTTCCAATAGTTCCCTTGAAACCATAGGACCTGTGGTCGGTCCAGCTAAATGAAGAATTAAATGGCAGAGAGGCAAACAGGGTGCAAAGCACTTATTGAAATCAATAAAATCCTCTTGTTATTTCAAAGAGGAACTAAAACATGTAGTTGATTCGGTGATCCGGAAAATATCTTCGTTTGCTTAATAACCGATGAACTACAGAACATCAGGTCCCTTCGGGATGGATCATGAAAGCAAGAACAAAAATAGGATCGAGACAAGTTCGAGCCTTCCAAATACCACAACCAAAATGTTGATGCAACCGATTACGTAGATCTCATTCAGTGGTTACAGAATAGTTACTTTTGAGGTTACAGAACCACCTATGACATTTGGAATCTCTGACAGAGATCTTCAGCTAATGGTCGAGGGTGGGCTATCTGTCGCCTATAAATGAATGGCTTACATAATTTCCATGCCACACATAAGCGGTCGAAGGCTGTAACAAACTCGTACCGAGAGCATCTGTTTCAGTATGTGGAATTTCTGGAAAAGATGGATTCACATGAGCAAGACTAGAATCACGAAATATAATACCAAGTTTCAATACAAAAAGCGATTATCGAATAAAGTGAAAACACCGTAACAAAGTAAATATTTGAGTAAATCAAAAGGACAATTTCAGGACTACACAACGGCATTCTGGTATTTCGATAAATTTTTGCAGCTCAAAGAGATTTATTTCTATTAAACAATCCCAACACGTTAATGTATAACTTCTATGCTATCAAAATTCAGAAATAAAAGGTTTTAGCATTTTTGTGTGAATTTTTTAGCATTACGTTTATGGACAAAAGGTAAATTTCAAGTTTTTTGGGGCAGATCAAGACCATCAAAACCAAATTTTGCACAGTTTATTAGGGACCCAATACACAACTTTTCCGCTCTATTAAATTAGAAAATTTTAAAAAGAAACAATTTTCCTAAATTTGCACTTAAACACTAAAACAGAGTTTACGGCAGAAAATGGTAAATTTCATGTTCTTTGGGGAAGATCAAGTTATCATTTTATCAAAACCAAATTTTGCACAGTTTATTAGTGGCCCAAGACTCAACTTTTCCACACTATTAAATTTAAAAAATTTAAAAAGAAATAATTTTCAAAAATTTGCGTTAAAACCATGTTTACGGCAGAAAATTGTAAATTTCAAAGTCCTTGGGGCAGATCAAAGCATTATTTGATCAAAACCAAATTTTACACAGTTTATTAGGGGCTCAATACACAACTTTTCCGCACTATTAAATTACAAATTTCTCGAAAAATTTTTTTTAGCCCATTTTCATTCCACCCTAGTGTCCATGGGCAACTAGGTGAGCACAGAGCCTGGCAATGCTGCCTTCAGCATCTTGTTTTATCCCATAGACCCATCGTGATCCTATAATCTTCTTCTGCATTGGGTTGGGTAACTCCATATGCAGTTCCTCTCATTTAGTGTTTATTTCTTCATCCATAGCATGCTTCCACTGAATACTTTCAGGAGATCCTATTGCTCTTCATAGGTAGCATGTTTTAGTACCATAGGGCTCCGCATGGATGCTAGGATCTGTCTCACAGAACAATGAACTTGATTCATACATTTCATCTCAAAAGTCTCCAACCCTGTTTGCGATTCCATCACTCCAGCATGATACTAACAGTTACCAAATTACCAACTACTTGACCATGATTCTTGACACTAAAGTAAAATTTGGATCAGTTGCAGGCAAACTCATTTGAGTACAATATTCTTGTACAATGGCAAGGATTATTAGCGTGGTCCCCATTGAAACTGCTAAAAGATGTTATGATTTCCATCTGAATGGCCTGAATGACGAGTCACCAATTCTTATTTCCAATCAGTTCCTTGGTATCGGTCATCCTCAACTTGTGGATGAACCAGAGGCTGAGTATCTGCTACTATTGTCTGTCTTCGAACTTTCCCGGAGGCAGTCTGCTTTTTGGCTTTTTGGCAAGAGTGTGTGCATGTGTAAAGTTGTCATCTTCGAGGACGAACTCCACAAAAGGATAATTCTGGGCATTTTGCAATGCTTTCAATCCGATTCGTTTTTATCAAATCGCACTCTTCGTTTTTCTGATGTTTAATCCCTCTTCCAGGAACCAAATTCGGTACCCTCTTGTTCTTTTTGCATAGCCTACCAAAATTTCAATGCGTGAACGAGGTTGCAATTTTGTTCTTGGGAGTTGTTCATTGTGGGCAAACCATAATGAACCGATTCAATGAACGTATGATACTGTTGGCTTCAGGCCATAATATAGGGCATCAAACACGCCATCGTGTGTGGATTTCTATATCAAATTTAAATTTCAGCAAATACAGATCCCATTTACTGTGAGTAGATTTGAAACCATAAATCAACAAACAATATTATTTCATTGCAACCAGGTGAGTATGAGTTAATCAAGTAAGGTACTGTTTAACCTTTCGGCTACTCCATTCATCTCCAGACTGTAAATATTCGTCCGCTCAGCACGAATTGCTGCGCGATCAAGTTCCATTTGGAAATAACAGGCAGAAAACTCCATTCCGTTGCCTGTCCTAATCCTTCTCAGTTTACGACCGTTTACCATTCAACCTGGGCAAGAAATAGCTTGAAACAAGTTTTAGGATTTATCTTTTGTCTTCATGGAGTACACCCAACATTTACGTGAGTGAACCTCTACAAATGAAATAAAGTATCGCACTCCACCATGCGACATGATTGGTGAACAAACCAGGACAGTAGCGGCAAAGTTATTAGCTAGGAAAGCTAGAGCCCTATGGATAAGTTGGGTTTCGTCCGATGTCAAGTTACAGGATGTGAATGTTTTTAACTTCCAGTAGTTGTGAATGTGTATAATGGAGTTTAATGGATAGGGTTTGAGTTAGGCCTAACGTCATACCAACACACGCTGAAATGCTTCATGGCTCAGTTTCATTTACACGTGCAGTTTTTTGTACCACTGGCATGCTGATAGAGTACTAGCAGTCTTACAAAAAAGACAAAGAGTTGAAGGAGATATTTTTTATAAACAGCCTTGCAGCTGCTTGCTGCCACCCAAGCTGGCATCTTTTGCCAGAAAGCAGTGAAAAGAAAATTTCCATACCCTCACTAGATGGCACTGATGGTGAACAGAAGCTGTAATTGAAACTGAAACCTTTTTACAGGGTTATGATAGAAAATCCACAGTAGTTTACCTAGGTAACATATTAATGTTAAACTACGTAAGTGTTTTGGGAACCAGTCAAAACAATAGACAACAACGAATTTCCTGCTTTCGGACAGAGTACTTAGTATATCAAAGGCAAAGTTCAGCAAATACTGATCCCAGTTACTGTGGGTAGATTTGAAACCAGATTTGTTATGTCTGCCCAGAATGTTGGCCTGAACATGGTAAGTGGTTTATAATGGGTTTTTATGCTCATACTGGCCCACAAACTACACCAAATATTTCCCATAAAACAAGACCCTTTGTCAGAAAAGATGTGTTAAAAAAATCCACATTTCAGTGTTTGCTAGCTTGGTTCCATATCGGGTGAGTGTGGCCATACTCCGGGCTACAATCCAAAAAAAAGCAGATTTTGGTCCCTTGCTAGTGTGCCCAGCATGAAGCACCACCTCGTCTATCGTGGACTTGCTTCCCTGTGCTGCCTCACTGTTTAAAGTGAAGCCTCGCCATGCTAGCCTCGATTCCACAGGCAGGTTAGGTTGGGGTAGTAGGTAATCATTTCTCTGTTGTAGGAGGAACCAGCCTAATTGTTCCCTTCCCTCACCAATCTTTACAGAAACCCGAAACAATAACCCTGGAGATCTTTATTGTATATAATTCGAGTGCATGTTGGACATGATGTTCCGAACATTTCGGATTCAGTACCATCTGACAACTAGTGGGCAAAATGCCCATTTATATGCTGGGTGTTGCTTGAAAAAGGTTTATGTCCTTCTTTTAAACTCACGTTCCGAAGTGATTCTTTTATAGTAGAACCGCAGCCATCATTCTGCCTTGCCTTGTAGGACCAAGCTGCCCTACTTTGGCAGAACGCATTAACCCCCAAAAATGCGAAAATGAGATTTTGGTTAAGCATTAACAAACAAAACCTTGCCTTTCAGCTCGTATATTGTTTTTCCGTCTCCGACCACTAGAACGCCAGTTTCGTGGTGGCAAAACGCATTATGTGCCCAGTGGTTCAACGATTTGCTTTGGTAGAAGGCCTTATTGCCCATTAATGCCTTTGAAATAGAGTGACAGAATTTTTATCCCATGGCAAAATGCGTTATTGGCAGTTAATGCGTTTTGCCAGCATTTCACAGAATGTTTCACCAAGAACTGAAAGCATTATAGACTGTTAATGCTTTTTGCTATTGGATTCCAGCTCACATCTATTATTAGACAAGGTCTTATTATCCATTAATGCTTTTTGCCACTGGGTGGCAGCGTGCACCCTATTGTTGTAGAGAAGGTAATCTCGGATATTGATGCTTTCTGCCGTTGCTCGGCAACACACATCCGAACAAATTCGGGCTTCCAATGCTCTTGAAGCGTTTTGTCATTAGTGGTAGCACTGTTTCCATCCCATAATAATCAGCACGAATACATTGTTTCGCGCCACAACATGAATCGGAAGGAAGAAAAGAGTGACAAAGCCATGTTTCTGCCTATATCAGCATCTCAAAGGGTTCAAAGGATTTTGTAGCGAGTGTTTACCACTCCTGGTCATCTGCCCGACGAAGCCCTAAGGCCCTCATCCTTCTCGTAACAATACAAGCTGCAGGAACGAACAAGGGCTGAGAACTATTTCTTGCACCTATTGCTGAGAACTAAGCACTCCACTGTTTTTTTAACGAAACCTGTATAACACCCATAGTGCCAATTTAATTTAACTTAAAATGGCAAGTTATTTTTCACCATAATAAATACAGAAAACAGGCAATGTAGTTAACATTTCAAGCATTAAAATTGATTACAATATGATACACATTGTGAAATTTTAAAGTCTCCTTTAAAACTTTTTTTCAAATCGGTAGTTTCGGCGGGGCATTTTGTTTACTGGTGGATGGTTCGTTTCCATGTTACATGTCAGACGCACCGAGAAGGGCGCGCGCAGAATAGCCAAAAAAAGGGAGGGGGGATTGAGGCTTAGTGGCGCGTCAACAGCTTGGTCATTAGCGCCCAAAAAAGGAAAGAAGATTTTTCTGAGGACCTTTTTTCTTTTGGGACGTGCCTTACATTGCCCTAATCAGTGTTATAGATCCTTGAAAAAGCCTTTGTTTAAAGTTTTGATCTACTATATTAATACCATAAGCTCTCAGGGATCATCAGCAGCAGCACCATCATCAGCAGCAGCAGCCAACAGCCTAAGGTGCCGGGGAGATACAGACCCCACACTGGGAGAGTCTGGCAGGGGTTGCAGTTCGGTGTGGGGAGAGGGGTGTTGGGGGCACGGAAGCAGGTAGACGTGTACGGAAATTCAATCATCGTGCATCATGCACGGGGTCCAGCTAGTTTTA
Source organism: Lithobius niger (assembly GCA_023313725.1). Taxonomy (NCBI): domain Eukaryota; kingdom Metazoa; phylum Arthropoda; class Chilopoda; order Lithobiomorpha; family Lithobiidae; genus Lithobius; species Lithobius niger. Next base: position 155,908 of record JAHWFP010209980.1, read on the forward strand.
TGAATTTTCTTCACGATTCTGTCTACCAAAAGAGCAAAAATGGACAAACCGGGAAGGGGGGGGGCTTCAGCCCAATGGAAGAGCGCCCTTGTACTCCGACTTCCAACACAACCATATCCAACATTATAATACTCCTTTCTCTATTCCGAAATAGCTGCACTCTATTATTCGACAAATCAATCAAACATATCCTCGAATGCCAATTCCGAATTCATAATAGAACACTACAAGCAAAAATAATGTTTTTTTTTCTTTTCCACCTTGCATTGTTGGACTACTGTCATTATTAACGTCATGTGCTTCTTTATTGTCGTGCTGATATTCGGACATCGGTGGATAAATAAGTTATTACTAGCTTCCCACGTGCAAAGAGCCAATAATCGCTCGGGCGTGTGGCCCTGGACATTGTTAGTTCTCAGCACTTGTTCACTGTATAATTTTATTGTGAGCGTGTGGCTGTGAGCCAAGACCCCAGACTAAATCTCAAACTTCTCAAGAAGCAGGCGATAACCTGTACTTTTGCCTAATTAATGAATTGGTATTCTCCTAGCATAAATGATAAAAATAACCTAGATAAGTATGTAATACTACCATTTTATGTAATGTGTAACTACCATTTTTAAAGGTTTTCAACATTTTGATGCAAGTTATACAGCAATTTCGAAGACTGCATGAGGATCCGTTTGTTACTTACAACTTTTGTGAATTTTCTCAATGATTTCACCGCTCTATAGTTGTTAGTTAATGCCTTTTAATTTCAAGAGGTTTTGATAAAAACTCTGGCAAAATGCGTTAAGTGCTTTGAAAGCATTTTGCCACTGCACGATGATTAAATTTTTGTGACCTAGTGTGTGGCAAAAAGCATTATCTGCTTAATTTCACTGTTTGGAGCTGATTTTCGATTTTTTCACAACGTAAGTAAATTTATAAAAAAATAACATTTAAAATGGTACTTTAGTTTTTTTTGTTCTTCCATTCTTGTAAGTCGGCTGAAACATTCAAACGTTTCATTTTTTTTCTCAAAACTTACTTTTTGCATTTAATGCCTTTTGCCAAAGTAGGGCAGCAAGGGAATAATGGTTTTCATTACATAGGTTACTGAAAGGCCTAGTGCAATGATGTATTTAGATGGTGCTTCTGGAAACTCTGCCAGTGACTTCCCATCTCCGTGCCCGTTTTAAGAAGGCATGTCGACTTTTGGTGGCTTGATGAATAATCCTTTAAAGGGTTTTGCATTCTGCCTTCACCCGAAAAATCATTTCTACATTTCCGGTATTGGGTAAGAATCCCTGTTACATAGTCAGTGCCAGTCCGAAGGTGTGCATTTCTGCGCTCAGTCATTCTTTCACTATCGTGACAAACTGCTTCATGCTGAGGTTGCCTTTACTCTTACATGACAATATTTGTTTCCTGCGCAACCGGCTGTCTCCAATCGATAAGGCTACCCCATGTCTCCCTAGCAACTTGTTCAGTTCTGTCTCGTGGATAGCAATCATGCTGATTCTGTGACGCATCGCCAGATTCAACACCATGCATATGGCATTTGTTGGAGGTAAACGGTGTGGAATGTAATGGCCTGCGCACATTCTCATACTAATAATAATAATCTGTTTAGCCTGAAGGACAAGGAGACAGGCAGGACTTGGGGCCACTAATGCCGTTCCTGAAGATGGTTATATTAATATGCTCGTTTTAGAAATTTATGGAGGGAGTTGCCTGGTGACCAAGTGTCTGAAGGCAGAAAAGAAGGGTGCAGACACTGTGTCCTCACCAAGCCAGTTCCGTGGCTCGATCACTCGAAGGGCGAAGAAGTTTTTTCTAATCTCAGTACATGGAATACCACCAGAAAGCTTTAGGGAGTGACCCCGAGTATTGGCTGATGTCAAAGAATCAAAAAGTGGAACATTGACAGACAATAAACCCCCAACAATTTAAAAGTCAGAGTTACATCTGTCCATAGACAGCATAGCTCCAAGGACTGTAGGCCAAGCCGGGTCAGGCGATCAACATGAGAGACCTGACGGAGACCGGGTATACCACGTGTGAGTTATTGCATCGCTTCAATACAATCAATGTCCTTAAGAAGGTGCGGTGAGCAAACTGGGATTGCGTACTCCAGTATTGGGCGCACATAAACCTGGAAGGCCCAGACCAGATTAGCAACAGAAGTTCATTGCGAAGCAACGTTTCACAAAAGCCAGACGGTGATATGCCAGAGCAGAGACTTTCTTTGCAATGTAGAGATGATTTAAGATCCTTCGTCAACCAAACACCAAGGTTGTTCACCATGGTCAAGGACTTTAATGGGTGAGGTTCTGAATGGTAAACAAAGTCAGTGTTGGAATCACGGACATGCAGGACACCACATTTACCTTGTGATAAAGGGAGCTGCCAAGTCGTAGACCAATTAAATATTGTGCCGATGTCAGATTGTAAACAAACCGTCCTGGAAATGAATAACTTTTGAAGTTGATTTGATGTCATCCGCAAATTTAAGTCAAGGTCTGTCGTCTCAAACAGTCATTGTCTTCAGAGCATTAATGTATATAACAAACAACAGTTGTCCCAAAACGGAATCCTGTGGAATCCCACTTATGACACTCGACCTCGAAGATTTAGTAGAACCAATGACAACTGATTGTGTTCGATTGGGCAAGAAGTCCCCGATCCTAGTCAGCAAATTTCCATCAATCCATACAGACAGTTTAAAGAGCAACTTCGAGTGTACTACGGACTCAAATGCTTTCTTAAAATCGAAATAGATAATATCCGTAGGTACCCCCAAGTCGAGTGCATTAGTCCAGTGATCAAGTGCCAATTATAGATGGAGTGTCGCTGACTGGCCTGGCAAGAAGCCGAACTGGTTACGATCCAACAGATTGCACTGTAACATGAAGTACATTAGACTGTCCTGTACTAAGGTCTCCATGACTTTACATTGGACCACAGTAAGTGCAATCGGGCGGTAGTTAGCTGGATTCGTCACCACTCTTAAAAACTGGTACAATATTTGCAGTATGCCACATGGATGGTAGAGTGTGTGAAGAAAAAGATAAATTAAAAATAATTTTAGAGCTGGTGAAATAGCCTTGCTGATTTCTTTATAAAAGAAAGCCGAGAAGCCATCTGGGCCTATTGAATGGCTAGGCTTAATTCTTGACAAAACCCCGTTGACTTGTGCACATGTAACGTCCATATTACAGAGTCGTTCACCTTTTAAACCCATATCTTCAGACCCATGTAGAACTAGACGAACATTATTGTCATGAACCGATTTTGATACAAAGGCTTGAGTTAAAATATCAGCCTTCTCCAGGTCTCCCGTGATAAAATCAAAGTTGAAGTTGAATGGGGTAAAGTGCACGCTGGCATGTCTTAGAGTTATATCGACGTAACAGGCTAGATAAGGAGCCATCGTGAAGGGTAGCAGCACCACATTGGTTGTGCCAATCATCGACTTCTGAACCGTATTTGCTCTTTAGGATAATGATTTTTTGTTTGCTTAAAATTGATAGACCATCTTTGAAGGCATGCCATGGCAACAACTTTTGTTTACCTATTTTTTAGACGATGGCAGGGATGGTGGTGACTTTAATTTCCGAACATGGAAATTTTTTACTTCTACAAGTCGCAACGTTTTGGTGCGAAGAAATTAGTAGAAAGCAGTTCATGCACTTTCCACATCAGGACAGGACATAGTAATATGAGCAGTCTAACCCACTCCCAATAGCCGTCTCCGAAGTTCATCAAAATCAATTTTGCACGGAATACTAATGGCTGGTCTCGGGCACAAAGAAGTGCAGTTTACTTTAAAATTGAGCATGTCATGGTTACTTGTACCCCGACTAGGTAATGGGTGTATGTCATATACAAGTCAGTCATTCTTCGTAAAGATATTATCCAGGGTATTTGTTCCTTTAGTAAGGACGCATGCTCAAACTTGCGATTTTGAATAGAAAACCCCGATAGGTGGTACACGTCGGCCTACACAGTCTGCACGTTATCATACGGTTTGTTTACCTGTTTAAGAGGTTGTGCTGTGTCATTTACTCCAATTAGGTTTTCTACGTTCAAATAGTTTTCAAGCTGTTTTGCTACTTTTTCCCTAAATTCAGCAGAACCAGGGAAGGTGTCTTCCCAATTGCAAAAGTAGGTAAAGGCTGCTTCATTCCATTACCCATCTTCCATATCTAAACAAGTCAGTCTCGGGGGGTGGGATAGATACGTTTCCTACTCAGAAAATTCCGCCACAGGATTGCCCCTACCTTAACATCACGAGTCATAAAGATTCACTTCAAATTCCTGTCATGGTGCGGTGTTTCTACCTTCTTCAGTCCTCGCCCTTTTTCTTGCATTCCATAAGCCCAGGTTTTACACTGCTTCAGATGGTGGAATTTGATGTTGGTTGATGTTATCAGCCATGTTTTGACTGACAATTTCACCGCTTCAGGAAAAATTCACACTTTTTCCCAAGAATTTTGCTTCCTTCCTGCATGATTTTAATTCACTCAGTCCGAATATTGACTGATTTATCCCGAATATTGAAAGATATAGTTTAAGTTCTCAGATTTCCGATTGATGAGTGGGCTTAGCTCATAACCGTTCTGCAAAATTTTCATCTTTTACTTTCAAAAGTGTGATCGTACCCTTTTTCGGCTCCAGCAATGATTCTGAAGAAGGGCTGCCCCATTGCTAAGTTATTGTGATGTTTTACTTTTCTTCCTTGCAAAAGAAAAATTGAGCATTGTCATTCAATTCCCAAGTTTTAGCTCAGACAGAAAAAAGAAGTAGTTAGTGAATGGAAAAATAACTTAAGGTTAGTCTACCAGCAGAGAACTCCGAGATTAGATTAAACTCCGATTCTAAGTTTTTAGCTTGAGCAAAAAAAAACGTAAGAGCTAGTGAACTGATTAACCTCTTAAAATTCAATCAACCAGCCAAGATGCAGAGTTTTACTTTATTCTCTTGAAAAAATAAAGTGGGTATTTTATGTCGGTCCTAACTTTTAGGTCAGAATGGAAGCATAAAATGTGGTAGCTAGTATTCTGAAAAGACTCCTAAAGGTCAGTTCATGAGCCGAGCCCTGAATTTTCATAAACCACCATGAGATTTGGTTTGAATCCTGTTCGGCCCCCAAAAAATGTCAGGCTATAGAAGACCAACTGCGAAAATAAAAAGCCAAGAGTGCTACAAGACAATTTAGGACGACGTCTCAAAAAAGTTCTTTTTCGCTTTTTTGTCGTCAAGTTTACGAATAATTTCATATGGCAAAGCCACCAAATTACCTGTTCTTAACTGGAGTACATAAATTAAAAACGATAAATTACATAATACTCCCTCTCAGAAGAGGCAGAAAAATATGGCAAAGACAATCCGTATGGAAGCCAAGTTCCAAGTAAACTGTATGCAAATCTAGCTGTTGTGTCCCCATGGGGTAATTCATTTTGAGGCTTGGATTTTTTTTACGTTTAAAATTTTTCGTTTAATTTTCCAGTTTAGGACTTTTAATGATGGGAAAATATTCTTTAGGATTTTGTTGTCTGGAATTAGACAGTTGTGAACAGGTAGGTTGATGCGTATGAACAATAATGACTAGCTGTACCCCTGACGTAACATACGCCGGCTAGCTGGTTCCCGCAGACCTGAGCGTAACACTGTAGTGGGCCCCGGTTTCCCCTATTGTGTGGTCTGAATATCCCCATCTCTGCTCCCTCTTTGAACCC
>JAHWFP010209981.1:0-10338 GCA_023313725.1 Lithobius niger
AAAAAAAGCCTGGAAAAAAGCTGACGGAAAAATAAGCTACACACAAAAAAAAAAACGGAAAAAAGCTGACGGAAAAATGCCAATGAAAAAAATGTTCGGGAAAAAAAGCTAATCGAAAAAAGGCTAACGGAAAAATATACGTGGAAATAATTGATAAGTTGGAAGAATAGCAAAAGAAATCTAGTGGAAAAAATTCTACTTAAATACAGTTATGTGCGTGTGCAACAATTCTCTTAGCTATAAACCTTATCAGAAACTTCTGACATGCTAACAGAACAGAAGCAAGGTAAGCCGCGCCACTATTACACTGACCAACACCTGAAATTACTTATAAGCAAGTTTCGCGTGTTACGTATAACTTGTTTCCTCTTGTTTTTAGTGCACCTTATAAATTTATCTTTTGCTGGGGGCAACCAATCCGGATAAAACATCTTAATTTGTGCAGAGAAAATATATCGAAATAAACCCTGGAAAAATAAAAGTTAAAAGAAATCTTGGGAAAAAACTTAGGTCGACAAAGTGGAATATTCCACACCTTCTTCCTAAGTTACGAAATTTGTAGAAAACTTATGATATCCATACTCTCCCCCATCTCACCTATACGAATTTTAGAGGAACTCGTCATTTCAAGAATTTTCATTTTATGGGCCACCCGACCAAACCTACGGACGACCCTTTCCCCCCACCATCACTTCCACAGTTACGGAACTTGTGACCTCGAGTCTTCATTTAATAATTCTGTAGGTGCTTAAGTTAACCTTGACCGAGCAGCATTCAGCTACGATTGACGAATGCACACATAACTACATTTAGGCAGAATTTTTTGTACATTGTACACCTGATGCAATTTTCGCTCTTTTTCCCCATCGGCTTTATTTTGTTACCATTGCCCTTTTTGGTGGGAAGAAAAAGATTCGGGGAAAAAAGATACGAGGAACAAAGATCCACGGAAAAAGGTCCGTGGAAAACAGCTCCGAAAAAATGACCGTGAAAAAGGGTCCGGGGAAAAAAGGTCCGAGGTAAATTGGTCAGAGACCTGTTCTGTGGAGAAAAATAATTAAACTGTGCAATAAAAAAACTACAAAATTGGTTTATAGAAATGCTTAAGTCCTGTGGTGTTGGAAAAAATGTGGTAGAATGTGAAAAATATGAACGGTAGTTTAAAAAAAAAAGGTAAAACGCACAAACTCAATTGAAAACAGAGGTATTTTTCCGGGGGTATTTTTACCTAGATTCCAATTTTTTTTGTACACTTGTGAAGCTTCAGATAGAACTGAATTTTGAAGTTTTGTTTTTAAATCTTGTCGTAAGTACCTTATTAATAAATAAACGAGCAGAAAAGGTATGTGGGTGTAACTATTAATTTTATTAAAAATTGTAAAAAATATTATAAATTTAGGTAAGAAATTTTAAAGTAACCCAGAAATAGCAAAACAAAAAAAAGAAGTTGCAGAGTAATTACGAAGATTACTAGTAAAGAAATATTTATATTGACGAATTGTAAAACCGTGGTGTGATGTAGTGCTACATTTATGTGAAAAAAAAGAAGAAATTGTAACGCAAAAAATAACAGTAGGTATGTGCAAAAATAAAAAAAAATGCAAAGGAGGAATGTGAAAAAAGCAGGCATCCTCACAGCATCACGTATTATGTACTTTTGTCATTGGCTTCCCCGATTTTATTTTGTCCGATTTAAATATTTTTTTCCATTTGCGGCTTGATGCCTTCTGGTTTGTAGGGCTATTTTTTCGGTAACCGGAAAAAAAGCCTCGGCCAAAAAACCGCGGAAAAAAAGCCTGGAAAAAAAGCTGATGGAAAGAAAAGCCTTGGAAAAAAAAGCTGCGGAAAAAAAAACTGATGGAAAAAAAGCCGATGAAAAAAAAGCCGCAGAAAAAAAAGCTGGTTGAAAATTTACAAAAATACTACCTAAATGCACTTGACGTGTGTATTAATCTTTCACTAGCTGCTTGTTGCTCGATCAAGGTCACCTTTGGAATCCTGAAAAGAAAAGAAATCACAGGTTTCCTGCCAAATTCCTTAACTGGGGAGGTTGTGGGGGAAAGAGTCGTCCTCACTTTGGTCGGGTGACCTTCGATCGTTAAAGGATAAATCATGAAATGATGAGTTTCAGCCATAATTTGGATAGGAGGGGAGGGGGGGAATAATCAGGAAATCATAAATTTGGCTTAAATCCGTAACTTGGACAACTAAAAGAAAATTCCGGAAAGCATACTTTTATTCCCGAAGTCCTTTACCTTTTTATTGTTTTTAGAGTTATTTTGATATTTCTCTGCAAACATTTTAATATTTTTTTCTGGATCGTATCCCTTTCCCGTCACCCTTCCCCCCCCCCCGCCCCACCCTGCACCACAAAAAAAAGTGAATAATTTAGACACACGACCAAACTGAGGACGATCCTTTCCCCCACCACACCACCTCCCCAGTTAAGGAATTTGGGAGAAAACTTGTGACTTCTTTTCCTTTCAGGATTCCAAAGGTGACCTTGATCGAGCAACATGCAGCTAATGAATGATTAATACACGCGTAACTACATTTAGGTAGTATTTTTGTAAATTTTGAACCAGGATTTTATCGCGCTCATTTTTCCATCGGCTTTTTTTCATCAGTTTTTTTTTCCGCGGCTTTATTTCCATTGGCTTTTTTTCCATCAACTTTTTTTCCGGGGCTTTTTTCCGCGGCTTTTTTTCCATCGGCTTTTTTTTCCAGGCTTTTTTCCCGCGGCTTTTTTTCCTAGATTCATTTTTTCATCGGTCTTTTTTTCCGTGGACTTTTTTTATTCTCCCCAGTCCTTTTATCCCCAGACCTGTTTTTCTCAAATCTTCCCCCCTCCGGACCTTTTTATGCAGATTTCCCCCGCCCTCCACTCCCCCAGCCTTTTTTTCTCCTGACCATTTTTATTTTTCCTTGGACCTTTTTCGTAGTTCACCTTTTTTTCCGCAGCTTTTTTTCCGTGCAGGATGATCTCAGTCTACTCGAATATTTTTTCTTTTCTTCAAATATTTTATTCTGTAACTATTTTTTTTTGTGGCCCTTTTATTTGCGTTGCGCTTTTCAAATTTTTTTTTCAGCAGTTTTTTTTGGCGCAGTGTGGGCTTGTTGTAGGAACCTTAAACTACGGTACCAATTTTACCTGAGCTTCTACAGTAAACTAAATAATTGTTTCTGTTACTGTTAAACATTTTACTACGAATAAAATCATTATTGCCGACAAATGAAAAGGGAATGCCCACTTTTGTTACAGCATAGTCAATCCACACGCCAATTGGTTTTCCTCAACAAAATATAAAATAGGGTGTTTTACTGATTCACTTGTTTTTTAATTTATTCTTTTCTATCATTTATTGTATACAGCTGCAGTATCTTCCCATCTAGTTGTGCACTGAAATGTTGGACTAATGACGTCACGCAGTCAATTTCCTCTATCTACCCCCCTCTCCCCATACACACACACTTTCTTCTCCTGCCTTGACCCTGAGGCGATTATCTTCATTTCCGTGCTAGATATCCTAGTCTTTTCGTCTTCTAAAACCCGTACAATCGCATCTCGTCCTTGACCTTTCACTTCGTCATTTGTAAACAATATTGTTGTTCTCTGAACCCCTAGCTCCCAAACCCCACCATAAACTGATGCTGTGTATTCAAGTTGCTGCCATTTTTCCTTGTCATCAACAGTCTCCTTCGGTAACAAGGGGTGGGGGGAAGAAGTTCTTGTTAACCAAAAAGAGAAAATTATGTTAAGCCTTGAATACGGTACGTTTTTAGTCCTGGATTATTAGTAAAACAGGACATGTAGACTCTAGATGCTCAAACAACAAGTAAAAAAAAAGCCTTTGGCTTCGCAATGCACAAACGTATGAAAGCAACGACCACAGGGCGGCAGTTACGATTTAGGCATTAACAACTTTATTCAGAATACACAATTATAATAAAGGGTCCAACACAGCGGAGTTGCCATGTTGATCATACAAGTCACCGAAATAACAGAGCGTATTTGTAAAATATGCATCCATCCGTCAGCATTCAAAATTCCCAACTGTTTTTAAACTTTAAAATGTCAAGCTGTTTTTTTTTTGTATCACTGGACCGCAACTAAGATTTTTTCTAGGAGGGTAATTAGCTTATTTTATTTACACTCCGCCCCCCCCCCCGCCCCTCCCTGCTCTGATTCAATTCCATGAATAGCAGATGGCGCCCTATTACCGATGGTGGGGGACGGGTACGGGGTTAAGCTTACGGTGCGCGGAAATAAAGTCACAGAAGAAAACTCACAAATTTGCTTAGGAAAAAAGTCAAAGTGGCTATTGTGACGGGGCTCAGGGAATCCTCGTCAATTTTGATGATTCAACCGAATATGTCCAGTTCTTGAAGTCTGCTATAAGGAAGTTTTACTGTCTTTTTTTTATTTGTCGGTCAACAGTTTCTTACAAGATGATAGTGCTTATTGTCGCTTCGTGGTGTTGAAACCATTCAATGAGGGGCCAGATTGACGCGTGACCGAAAAATAAGCCTGGGAAAAAAAAGCCGCGGAAAAAAAGCCTGGAAAAAAAGGCTGATGGAAAAAAAAGCCTTGGAAAAAAAGCCGCAGAAAAAAAAGCTGAAGGAAAAAAGGCCGATGGAAAAAAAAGCCGTGGAAAAAAAAGCCGCAGAAAAAAAAGCTGATGGAAAAAAAAGCCGATGGAAAAAAAAGCCGTGGAAAAAAATGCCGCGAAAAAAAAGGCCGATAGTAAAAAAAAAGGCCAAAAAATGTAGTTGAAAATTTACAACAAAACTACCTAAATGCACTTAACGTGTGTATTAATCATTCATTAGCTGCATGTTGCTCGATCAAGGTCACCTTTTGAAACCCGAAAGGAAAAGAAATCACAAGTTTCCTGCCAAATTCCTTAACTGGGGAGGTTGTGGGGGAAAGGGTCGTCCTCACTTCGGTCGGGTGACCTTCAATCGTTAAAGGATAAATCATGAAATGACGAGTTTCCGCCATAATTTGGATAGGAGGGGAGGGGGGGGATAATCAGGAAATCATAAATTTGCCTGAAATCCGTAACTTGGACAACTAAAAGAAAATTCCGGAAAGTATACTTTTATTCCCGAACTCCTTTACCTTTTTTTTTGTTTTTAGAGTTATTTTGATATTTCTCTGCAAACATTTTAATATTTTTTTCTGGATCGTATCCCTTTCCCGCCACCCTCTCCTCCCCCTCCCCCATCACTGCAAAAAAAAAGTGAATAATTTAGACACACGACCAAACTGAGGACGACCCTTTCCCCCACCACCTCCCCTGTTAAGGAAGTTGGGAGAAAACTTGTGACTTCTTTTCCTTTTCGGGATTCCAAAGGTGACCTTGATCGAGCAACATGAAGCTAATGAATGATTAATACACACGTAACTACATTTAGGTAGTATTTTTGTAAATTTTGAACCAGGATTTTATCGCGTTCTTTCTTCCATCGGCTTTTTTCCACGGCTTTTTTTCCACGGCTTTTTTTCCATCGGCCTTTTTTTCCATCAGCTTTTTTTTCCATCGGCCTTTTTTTCCATCAGCTTTTTTTTCCACTGCCTTTTTTCCGCGGCTTTTTTTTCCATCGGCTTTTTTCCTTCAGCTTTTTTTTCCGGGGCTTTCTTTTCCATCAGCTTTTTTTTCCGCGGCTTTTTTTTCTCGGCTTTTTTTTCCTAGATTCGATTGACGGGTAGTAATGAACATCAAAGTTGAAACACCTAATGTTCCATGTTTCACAAATATATTGAGTTCTGGGATTGTTGTTGATAGGGGCATCGTACACATTCCACAGAGCAGGAAGGGGTAGGGGGAAGGAGAACATGCATATTCTTACATGCAGTGATGTGTCTGAGCACCGAAACACACCATATTACAACACTTCATTTCACAAACCAGAATGGCAGCCACAACTGCCATTCAAAACAAGTCTGTTATTAACTTTAACGTAGAATTAACGAACATTTAATATAATTAGTAAATAATAAATAGTTAATAGTTAATATAAATAGTTATAAATAGCTGTAGTTATAAATAAATGTAAATAGTTAATATAAATTTCATATAAATAGTAACTACCCAGAATCAATAAATTCTAGTTTATGAATACATAATGAAGGATGGTGTTTGAATGGATAGTCGTAACATGGCGTGTCTCGGTACAAAACACATCAGTTTAAAACGGTGGCGGGTAATTTATGACTTTTTTCCTGTGACTTAATTTCTTTTACTTTTTTGCGCAACCGTAAATCCTGTAATGCCCTACGGGCGATTGGATTTTGTAAATAAAGTTAAAGTTAACATTAGAGATGCTAGTGTAATAACGATGCCAACAATCTTTAGCAGTTTTGAACACTACGAACATTTTATAGCAAACTATTTTTCTCCCCCCCCCCACCCCCAATTTGAGGACAAGCCATCCCAATTGAAAAATAAATTTAAACTTGGTGCCTATTTGTCCGGGTGCCTATTTGTCTGGGTGCCTAAGTGTCCGGTGCCTATGTGTCCGCGTACCATCGGTACTACCTACTGTAGTCTTTTCATTACATTTTGGCTTCAGGGTGGCTTTGGCTTCTGTGTTTCAGGTGCTGACTATGTTAGGGATGTCAGCACGCAAGGAAACAGTGCGTTCATCACACTTATTGCACGACACTCAAATGAGTTTAAGGAGTATCGATGTTTTATAGAACATTTTTAACTCAACCTTGTCCTTTGTCAAAAACGAGGCACGTTTTCCTTACAACTAGCGGTAACTTGTCAGTGCAGAGTACTAATTACTTAATTTGGCTACAGGAAATCATCTGCATGCTACAGTCTCAATGGTAGTAGGTAAAAATGCCCCAGGAAAAAATACTCTCGGAAAATCCCCACGAAAAGTTATTAACTTCTCAGCACAAAATATGTACCAGGAGTAAAACCGGGAGGTAAAAAAAACGGGAAAAAATCCAGAGGAAATAAAATCCAAAGAAAAAAATCCAAAGGAAAAAAATCCACGGAAAGAAAATCCAATATAATTTTTTGTTTTAGCTATTATTTTTTTTAATACAAAACACGAAGAAATGATAATCAGTGAAAAAGTAAAAACAAAAAAAAAAAATCAGTATTGCTGGAGCAGCAAGACTGGAAAGGACACATTGGCCTCTGACTGCCAGATTAAAAGTGGGACAACAATGAATATTTGCAGATAAAAAGTAGGAAGGGAACGGTGTGCGGGAAAGACTTTCATAAGACTGCGGCTAAGCACAGAAGTGTGTCAGGGACGTGGTAAAATACTAGAGTGAAATAATAGATATGTACAAACGGTAAATTTTTAAATGCATTTTTTTTTGTCCAGTATTAAGGCGTATTTTCAGAAAAGGCTTTCACATCTAAAAGCTAAAAAAAATTTGAAATTGTCATACATCGTCGGTTTTGACTGTCTGCCGATTCGCAACGAAACGGTCAGTAATGAGAGTCCAGACGTTACTGAGATAGTAGTTTCTTCAAAGGGAATTTTTTATGTTATTGTCATGGATGATTCCACTGTGCACATATAATCAAACGATGATAGGTATCCGCGTAACATTTTGCTCCATGGCATTCATAACACTTTTGCTGTCCCACTGGGCAGAACTAAATTATAGATGCGCGATGTACATGTAAAACTGGACTGAATTCGCATTATGATTTTCAAGGAATCAAATCGTTGTTCGGACAGAAGTGTTGAGGAAGAAAGGGAGTTTAAGACTAAATAAAAGCACCAGGCAGCTTTGAACGAGTGTCGTAGCACTAACAACGAAGTACGAAATAACTTTATATTAGCAATACGCGGGGGAAAAAATCACGGCATTGGATTTTTATTCCGTGGATTTTTCTTTGGATTTTATTTTCTCTGGATTTTTTCTCTGGAATTTTTTCCGTGGATTTTTTTCTTTGGATTTTTTCCCAAGATTCGGAAAAAATACCCGGTACCCCCGGAGAAAATACCCACGGAAAAAATCCTTCTTTATTCTGATGAAAAAATACACCCCAGTTGATGTAAGACAACTAACATTTTATTTTGTTAAAGCAGTGTTCTCACCACAATGACAACTGGAGCGAAAATCCTCAAAGCGTAATTTTCAATGTATACGTTTTCCGGAAAGTAAAAATGGTCACTCGTTCGACAAATGCCCTCATGGTGTCGCGATTCCATGCCGAAAATTAAACCATGGATAAAGAAGCTTGAACGAAAAACCAACCAACGAAAAAAAAAAAAAAACTAAAGAAAAAACAACTGCAGAAACCCGAATTGTTTAATTTATCTATTTTTTTTTTTATTATTGTTTTTGTTTTAGGAAAGGTTAGTTTAGGTCAGTTGCCATGGCTCGAATTTCACCAGGCAGGCAAAGGAAGTTGGAAAGTAAAGGAAACTTATTTCTTCTGTGGCTTTAGTTTTGTTTGGCCAAATTGAATTAAATTTTCACAAAAATAGAAATGGTAGATTCTGTTAAAAAATACAAATACATAAATTATTTTATGTAATTATAAATCTTTCAGGCGATCTTGGGCCTTTATCATTTGACCTTGTGTATGGAAAAGACACTGGGTGCTAAAATATCGGATACTTTCATTCACATTTTTAACTGCATATGCATGAAATCCATAAAGCAGTTATTGAAGTACAGTCGGGGAGAAAAAGGGGCTTGCGTCGTGAGCTATTGCTAAATGACGTTATGTCCCACTCCAGTCGTTTATTTGAACGGGTCATGCCTATCACCTTTACCGTATGGCCGGAAGTGACTGAAATATTAGTCGATTTTTCATGATTTCGATTAGAAGACGTGCCAGCAAAATATAGGCGTTGTTATTGAACAGTTTGTGGCTAAATCGTTTGCATATGAAGGGTTGTAGGTCCTTGACTAAAATTTTTTGCTAATTATGTTTCTGTATGAAACAAAATTGAACCGGAAATGGCCCAGCTTATTTCAAGTTTTGACAACAAGCACGGTAAACGGAGTTCTATCTGCTGTTGGGCTATTAGTAGAAAGGAGGTAAGGGGAAAAACCCAGCCAAACAGCGAAGAAGGAGGGGTCCCGTTCGCCGTTCCGTTATGACGACAGTGGAAATGACAAGGGTCTTAGTTAATGTTTTGCGTTGTGGTACTTGTCCTGGTTTTGCTATGAAATTTTGCTTTATAATGTAAGAAGGTTAGCAGTCGTACCCGGCTTTGCCCGTGGTTGTTTCCCAGCTTTCGGTCGTGTTGCCTGAACGTTGGCTGCAACAGGTAATTTTTGTTCCCGTAATACTCCACTTTTCCTCCCATCCTCTCCCTCCCCTCCCATCATCTTCGTCCCAGTCCCATTTCTTCGTCCTAGTCCCATTTCTTCTCCCTCCCTTCTCCCACTTTCATCTTTTTCTATCCAAACAGCCAAGTTTTACAATGAAATTAAGTTATGATACATATTTTCAGAATTTGCTAGAATGTTGAAAGAAATGTCGTACCACCACCAGCGAAAGTGCGGAACAGGTTGAAACGGGGAAGGGGGGGTTACATAGCCGTTTTCTTCTTCATATACGGCTTTTAAATTGTGATTTTTTTTGTTGATTAGCCTAAGTGATTTTATAGTTCATAATCGATGTGATGTAATTTTTCTAATACACTGTCTTGCTGTTGTACTAATGTTTGTATCACAGGATTTTGCTATTATGCCGTTTGCTATTGTGACTGGTTGCAATTCTGACTGGTTTCTATTATGACTGGTTTGCTACTATGACTTTTGCTACTATAACGGTTTGCTACTATGTCGTTTGCTATTATGTCGTTTGCTATTATGTCGTTTGCTCGTATGTCCTTTTGCTAACTTGTCGTTTCGTCGTATGACAGTCCTTTGCTACTGTGACGCTTTGCTACTGTGACGTTTGCTATTATGACATTTTGCTTTTATGACGTTTTGCTATTGTGTCGTTTTGCTATTATGTCGTTTTGCTATTATGACGGTTAGGTGATTTATGGGTTTGCTTCTATGACGTTTTGCTAGTATGTCGTTTTGCTGTTGTGACGTTTTGATGTTGTGATGTTTTGCTATTGTGACGTTTTGCTGTTATGTCGTTTTGCTATTATGCCGGATTCTTGTTGGAAGCGCGCCGAGTTTTGCTGTTATGTCGTTTTGCTATAATGACGGTTTGCTGATATGTCGTTTGCTCATATGACGCCTCTCAAATTTTTGCTCTTATGTCGCATTTTTTGCTCTTATGACGTTTTGCTACTATGACCCCACCCCGTAGCAACCAGTCACAATAGCAAACGGCATAATTGAAGAGTCCTGGGGTCTACGCCTTTATATGCCGGACTCCTCATGAT
>JAHWFP010209983.1:0-85516 GCA_023313725.1 Lithobius niger
ATGTCAAACGCCAAGCTCTTTCGCCAAGCTAATCCCGCCGACTAATACTTCAAACGTTAAATGAAATAATTGAAAATTGCGCAGTAAGCAATTTTCATACAGTTCATTTAACCTTCGAACTATTATTACTCGGTGGGATTAGCTTGGCGAAAGAGCTTGGCGATTGATATCACGACTTCACACGGCCGAAAAGCTTGGCGGGAATCCTTAACAAGTTTCGTTTTGGGGTAGATTGAATTTACCGTAAACATTAACTTGGAATCTCATAAAAAAGAATTATTTTAAGAACGTATATAAAGTTAAAACTAACAGAACTGTAAGAGGTAATAAATGGCTAATACAACCAAAATGGAATAATTCGTATAGGAGACGTGAAATGAAATACAAAATACCATATCAATTTAATAAACTACCAGAACACCTACGGCACCTGAATAATCATAATGAAGCGGACATTTACATCAAAAAATGGATATTAGATCAATAATAAACTAACGTATCTAAATTAAGACACGTAAGATAGTGTACTAAATCTAATAAGGAATATACGAAAAAATGTATGACTCATGATTATAAATTAACATGTACAAATTATTGCACATGTATAACTTGCCTGTACAAACAACAACTTGTACAATAAAGCACCAGTATTATTATTATTACAAACAAAAACGTCAAGTGTGCCGTAAAAAAGAGGGATATATGATTGAATTTTCACTTGTTAAAATGAACACGGATAAAAATTGATGATTTTTAATTGACATAATAAAATGTACAATTGAGAAAATTCCATCTGTTTAGGTGCTGTTGTGCTTTACGTTTTGAATACATGATTGGTAAAGCACAACAGCACCTAAACAGATGGAATTTTCTCAATTGTACATTTTATTATTTCAATTAAAAATTATCAATTTTTATCCGTTTTCATTTTAACAAGTGAAAATTCAATCATATATCCCCCTTTTTTACGGCACACTTGACGTTTTTGTTTGTAATCCGTGTACCTTTTTTACGGCTATGGCGTCGCGCTACATAGGTTTATGCTTGCAGTCGATTGTTGCTGGCCACTTTGAAACAATTCAACTCACCTCTGAAAGCCTGCATCTACGAAATAAATACGCACTTCTATCGTTTTTAGCTGCCAATTTCGAGGCCGAAATTCACAACGCAGCTTAGTTTGGTTTAAAAATATATGCGTTTAGCTGAATCACTGATTCTTTCACTCATTCATTTAATAAGAGCCTTGGCCCATGGCCGTATGCTCTGCAGAACTAAATACATACATATAAACTACAAACTACAAACAAAATATATCTAAAATACACTTCGCACAACATTGTTCAACGTAGCACACTCAGCACAACTCAGCACGACTCAGCACAAGCCAGATCCAAGCCAGCACCACTGGTGTTTAAGTACACATCACACACTCAGCCGCCCACCTTCTCTCTCCCATTTAGGGAAAGTTCTGGTGGGCTTGATTAACTATAAACACAATGACAGGAATTCCACAAGAAGGAGCAACCCACCTTCTCTCTCCCATCTAGGGAAAGTTCCAGTGGGTGTATCACAGCTACTCCCCGCCGCTCCACGACTCTGCAGCTCCGCAGCTCCACGGCTCCACCCCACATTTCATGGTCACCAGGTTGCTGCAACTCAAGAGAGAACAGAGAAAAATAGATCCCAGATAACCTAATCTTATACTTGCACTCCCGAAACACGACAAAATTTCGCAACCATCTTCAGCTTCATCAAAGCTTGACGATCGAACACCTCTGATAACAATTCTTGTCTCGTGGAGGTCTTACTTATCCAGGGGGCTAATATCTCCCGCCCCACAGCATAATTAGTGCAGTGCAAGAGGACATGTTCTGGGGTCTCAGCCACACCACACCTGGTGCAAGCCGGCGTACTCACCCACCCAAAGCGAAATGTGTGCGCACGCTGAAGTGTGTGCCCAACCTGTAAACGAAAAATCGTCCGAGCCTCAGCAAAGGATAGCTTATCAACAAGTGATTACTCCCTACATACTGGACGCAGTGTGTAAAATCCCTTGCTGTCACTTCTCTCTCCCAATCCCTTTGCCATGCCGCCATGGCCCATTCCCTAATAATTGGTTTGCGCATCTGGGCTGCTAGTGCTGGAACAACAAACTGACACACACCAGATATCGCTTCACGAGCCAGACCATCAGCTAGTTCATTTCCAGCAACACCACTGTGACCTCGTACCCAGTTGACCTCTACAACACTGTACCTCGCTAACACCCAGAGCTTCCAGAGAATGCTGTAAATTAAAAGGTCCTGCAAACTGAGTTCCTCACACGCCTTTTGTAGCAGGCTACGGCTCACAAGGGATATCAGTACTAAGCGTGAAAGAGGGCAGTTGCAACTCGCTAACAACATCCAATGCAACAGAAATGGCAAGCAGCTCGCAAAGTGTACTCGATGTCACTGCCGCTACTCGTCGCTGCACAACAACCTTCAAGGAAGGGATCACAACAGCCAGACCGCCTAAACGGTCTTTGCCACAAAAGGAGGCATCACAGTACACATTACACTCTGTGTGCTTGGGGTCAAAGACACGACACAGCTCCGGGCACCAGCTCCAGGGACTGAGAGCCCTGGGACTGTCAACTGCTAGCGCCTCACTAGAGACCTGCCGCAACCATAATACACCTTCACCTGCTTCACCTAGAATGCTACAAGCCTTATCACTTAAATGGCCATAATCCTCAAGGATTCTTCCAACCGGATCTCCTGCACCTCGGCTCAGGTTACGCAAGCAGAGCCGCACTAAGAGCTCTCGTGATCTATGTTCCACAGGCACTTCTCCGCATTCCACCCAAAGCGCTGCAACCGGTGTAGAGGCAATACACCTTGTTACAACTCTCAGACAAACATTAACAGCAACTTGCAACATTTTTAAGCGCTTTTTCGATGTCGACAGAAACGGGAGGTGGTAATCCATAGTAGCCCTAACAATGGTCCTGTATGTAGCCAGAAGCGCCTTCCTCTTGACATTACTCCCTCTACATAGTGAACGCAGAACCGCTGCTCGCATTAGCCGCTTTTCTTTCACTCTCGCTGCATCCAAGGTCCAATCCAGACCCGCTTCTAAAACTACTCCCAAGTATTTCACACTCTTCTTCGGCGTGACAAGCTGATCACCCACACATAGTTGTACTTGGTCAATCACAACTGCTGTGTATTTTACAAACACAACCACTTCAGTTTTAGCCGGAGCCAGCAGCAAGCCTCTGTCACCAAGGAGACGTTGAATATTCTCGAGAGTCGACTGTGCCTGTTTTACCAGAACATCAAGGACATTTCCTACAAACCAAATGGCTACATCGTCAGCATAACACATAATGTTTGCTGACAGTACAATCTCAACTAACACCTCATTGATAGCCACTGCAAACAACGTCGGACTCAGGCAGCTTCCCTGCGGTAGTCCTCTTTCGGTTACAGCTTCAGAGGACCAGCAGCCATTAATTCTCGTTACAAATGTTCTAGACCCCAATAGCGCAACAATCGTCGCAACAAGCTGCGGACTAACACCCATATTCTCAAGAGACGCCTTCATCCACGCAATGGACACAGTGTCATACGCTGCCTTGATGACTAAAAAGACGGCCAAGACAACTTTACCCTGTGCCCATGCTTCCCGTATACTGGATAACAAGAATAAAACTGCATCTAGAGCACCATGGTTTGACCGGTACCCAAACTGCACCTTCGCTAGACAATCGTAGTACTCTAGATGCCAGCTTAACCTCCTAACAACCATCCTCTCATACACCTTTCGAATACACGACAATAATGCAATAGGTCTGTAGCTCGTCAGCTCCGACCTACTGCTGCCTTGTTTGTGCACTGGTACAAGAACTGTGTATAGCCATGCCAGCGGAACCGGACTGCCATCAAAAATTCGTTGAAACAAAGACAGAAGCAATCGTTACTCTTCTTCTGAGCGAGATCGCATGGTGTCGTAACTCACACCATCGATGCCAACAGCACTACAACTTTTGCACTTTGCTAACGATGCACGAAATTCTAAGAATTCCCACGGCATATCCCCCACTTCAGATATTACTCCGCCAGCAGACGGAAGAGGTGGACAAACGCCTTCTGCAAGGCTATACACACTTGCAAACCTTGCAATGAAGGCGTTCGCCATCTCCACACCGCATAGTACTTCCCTGTCTCGAATTGTAGCTCGTTGACTGTAAACCCATGCCTGCTCTACTCTGCTCTTGCTGTGGCTTAATGCTTTCCACGCCTGCAACAGCGATGCAGAGCTTGCCACAGTCGCACAAAGCCTTCTCTTGCCGCAGACTAAAGTGCGACTCTTCAACCACCCCACGATATATTAATCAAAACTCTTCACAGGGCGCCCTTTTCCCCCTTTGATACGCTCTGCGCCTATCTCTGACTGCGATAGCACAGGGCGTTGTCCACCAATTATGAGTCTTCTTTTGTGGACGATCACATTGCCGACACCGATCAACCCAGTCCGTAAATATTCCATTGTTCACAACTGGCCGCTTCGAAGACACAGTCTTATGTTTCCAACACTCGTGCATTTTCTGCTTACAAGGACAAAGTACTACAGGAAAGTGATCACTGCCTCGCGCATCATCCGATACTTCAAACAAAAACCGTGATGCCATATCTTGAGAACACACAAAGAAATCGAGAACAGATTCATGCACTCCGCTTTGGCGCCACCATAAAAACGTATGAGTACCATTTTGCATAATAATAAAATTTTGATTGCTTAACGCATTAGCTAACCTGGTACCTCGCGCGTCAGTCCGTAGCGACCCCCAATCATAGTGGTGACTATTAAAGTCACCACCAATGATGACTGGTGGAGCAAACTGACTGAACCCCTCTCCCACTCACTAACTGACGGATTCTTTCTTACGAACGAAATTCGGATTCTTTCATTTTACCGTTCAACAATCAACTTTTTAGCAAAGATATAACACATGGACGAAGAATGAATCTGGAGTTTGCCGAGTGGCATTGTTCCCTAAATATAATGGTTAAAACAATGTAAAACAATCAAAATGATCGTTTAGGGTCCCGTAACTCCAGAATGGATCGACCAATTGAAAAAGTGGTCCCTTTAAGGTTGAAGCCAAGGGAAATTTCTGGCTCATATCATGTTTCAGATTTTAGGTAGGTGCAGTAATTTTTTCTGAAACCGTGTCAGCCAAGAAGCAGAACAACAAGAAGTGGACAGTTTTCAAATTTACGTGTAGCTTCCTACGTTTACTGTTGCACGGAATTGCATAAAAGTTGGTGTAAAGTTTGGAAAAGTTGCTATCTACTATCTGGTCAAGTTTGGTCAAAATATATTTAATAGAAACGGAGAAATTAATAGTTTTAGTTTTGCTGGAGAGAGGACTTCAATCATATATATATACACGGCTATCGCCGTGTATGATTATTTGGGCTTGGAAATCGATAAAAGTTTGAAATTGTATTACCATAATGGAAAACTGATCATGAAAGTTCGACCAATTTTGCCAACGTTGTACAAAGTAAGAGTCTCCTTAAACATTAGTAATAAGAAACTTATTTATGAAGCCTATGTTCTTATCCACAGTTAGATATGCCTGTACTGTGTAAGCATCAACCACTTCTGAACTTATTGATCGTTTACAAAAAATACTTAATAAAGCCGCAAAAGTTCTTTTTGCCAATAAGAATAATGAAAAACACACTAAAGATAATTTTAATGAACATAGGTTAAGGGCTGATAAAACAATTAATGGAATATACAGTCATAGTACAATACTACTTTAACATGGAGTGGAAAATACCTATTACTAGAAGGCTAAGGCTTAGGAATAACAACAATTGGTTGGTTATACTTATTTTAGAAACTCTTATGGGGAAAAGAGTTATGAATTATGTTGTCCCAACTACTTTTAACTAAATGCTACCATAAATTATAAAATTAAACCATATCAATAAAGTGAAAAAAGAAGTTAAAAAATGGCTACTTAAATGCTTGATGGTTCAGTTTCGAATGTACAATACTTGTTAACTACTGTCAATACTATTAATATAATATTTAATTTATTTGGAAGAATTGTAATAGATGTTGTGTATTGCGTAGGGTATAACATTTGTGCTAATGCTACTGTTTATTATACAGTATCAATTCTATTATTTTAATGTATTATTTATTCGGAATTTTTGTAATTGGTGTTGTAGATTTCATAGGCTATAATATTTGTACTAATGAATTGTGTAAGCTTTTTGTTTAAGCATGTGGAGCCATTTTTTGTTTATGCGTGTGAAGACATTTTTTGTTAATGCATGTTATGCCTTTTTTGTTTATGCATGTGATGCTATTACTTGCTTTTGCATATGATGATATTTTTTTATGCATGTGATGCTATTTTTTGTTTAAGCATGTTATGCCATTTTTTGTTTTTGCATATGATGACATTTTTTGTTAATGCATCCTAGATTTGTTTTTGAAACATTAGTTTTTTGATTGATAAACTTGTTAAACTTCATCCTGAACTGCTTACTTGTTTAAACACAGCTACTTTTAAACAATATGAATTTCACAAATTCGATTCGAAAAGCAGACGATCGTAACGACGATCGAACATGACATAGTGGCATAAAACTTTTTTTTTTCTTCCTGAAGTAGTGACTGTAGTCTGAGCCCCAACATCTCCTGAGAATTGACAGTCGAAAATTTGTAGAATATATTGTGCTGATATCTTTTATTTATTTGAAATTGTGCGTAAACGATTGCTACGAAAACAAATTAAATTGTTCTGGTTATGACCCAGCATGTTTACAGTGTACCATCACTTACTTTAACTGCATGTAGGATTATTGCATGGTTTTCATTTGGTCCGTGGTGTCGTATTTCTACATTTATTGTTGTAAGGCAACAGCCAGTTTTGTAATGCCTTAGGGGCGATCTGACTGTTACAATAAAGTTAAAAGTTAAAGATAACTGAAAAGATTTTACGCTATGTAATAATTTTACTTGCCTAAACCAGCACAACTCGAAAGAGACTCGAGCTTCTTATTGTAATTCGTACTTACTGTATTATTATTATTATCATATCAAAAACCAAAACTGGTAAAAGGCGCCGCCAAGTTCCGAATGGTTCGGCCCTTCAAAGGAATGATATCAACACACCAAAACATTCGCCAAGTTAATCGCACCGCTTAATAGTTCGAAGGTTAAATGAAAACTAGAACATTGCTACTTTCGGTAGCAATGTTCAAATTTTCATTTAACATCCGAAGTATTATTTGGTGCGATTAAGTTGGCGAATGTTTTGGTGTGTTGATATCACTCCTTTGAAGGGCGAAACCATTCGGAACTTGGCGGCGCCTTTTACCAGTTTTGGTTTTTGATATGATATCACGCCTTTTTTTTTTTTAATTATGTATTGGCTCAACGCCACTACTGCGCAGATGTGTACTATAAAGTGCCACGTCAACAAGAAATTGGATTTTTCAACAATTTGCTACTACCTTTTGCCTATAGGCCGAACCATACTTAACTTAGTCATCCCTTTATGGGTTTTGGGTTTGGTTTTAATTTTGTTGTAATTTGTATTACAATACTTAGTTAGTTTTGGTGTGTTGATATCACTCCTTTGAACGGCCGAACCAGTCTCAACTTAGTGGCCTCTTCACCAGTTTTTGGCTTTGTTTATTTTGCTTTGTTTTTACAGTTGGTTTATTTTCCGTGAATTGGACGTGAATACAATTTTTTTGAAACGTTGTTTAGATTTATCGTGATGCACTAGTGTGTGTGTAGGCACGTACAGTACGTCAGTATCCACGTTCTCATTGTTCGAACTTTGGCCATCAGAGACGATGCCAACAATACTAACAATGGTTATAACAATATTTTCGTATTTACGCGCCCTCCCACGCCATCCCTGATACGCCCACAGGCTCCAAACCATAAAAAGTATGCAGTTAGTATTGTACTGCACCCATTCGTCCAATTTCATAGCCGGAAGCCTCCTCGTTATCTCGGTACGATGAATAATCACCCTATGGGATTTAACATGGGGATGAGCGAACTAGCTAGTTAGTAGCTAGCTAACACATTTACAACGTTATTGAGGGTTAGATTTTGCATTGAAAGCAGCTTAGCTGGCATTCCTACTCGAGTTAATTTTTGTCAGGTGGGTCATTGCTCTCGATTTCAACACAGTTTAAGCTTTTGTACCGCATTATTATTTTTCCCCAAGTACCTGAAATGTGCCCAACTATGCTCCAAGATATAAGTCACTGGCGCTATGGCGCCGCGCTACAATGGTTTACAACCTCAACAATTGAACTGATGTGATGTTTGTTGTGTTGATTGTTGCCTAACTTGGCGCGACACACTAGCGTGTGTCTAGATTGGAACTTCTATTTCTATAAACGGCACATCTGCGGAAGTATATCTTTCAAATGAGCCACTATGAAATAGCTAAGAACCAGCTTTTCTATGACATATGGTATGACGTATTCTTCAATTCCAGTAAAGCTTAAGTATACTAAATTTGAGTGGAAAACACTGAAAGGCAGCGGAAAAATTAAGCATTAAGATTTTGGCTTTAACAAGGGAGACTGAGGTCAAACCTTCGTTACTAATACTACATTACATTACTTTATTTGAGATTACACTGCTGTGCCGTACAGGCTGTCCAGCAAAGACAGTATGAGGAAAATTACCTCAGTTGTGGAAATTAACGTTTATTTATTTTTGTTGCTGTTCTGCTTTTTGTTAATTTTTTTCCTCTTCTTTTGATTGTCATGTAATGCTCCTAGTGAGCGAGTTGACTTGTTTAATACATTTAAAGTTAAAGTTAGGAAGTATTATCGTAAACATGATTAGTGCAATAACAGTGGCGTACCTACGTTAGGTATGGCCGGTGGCAAATTAGCCCTTGTGGGCTCCCCCTCCTTAATATACAGGATGGTATACAAACAACGTGCTAGAAAAATGTTTAAATCCATACTAATCTAATTTTTTTCTAATTTTTTTTTTTAATGAACATAGGGACCATTTTTTTCGTACTCCAGTCAAGTGGTCCCTGTTTTCACTTTTCTAAAAAAACAAATGGGAAAAAATTTGGATTTAGAGAAATTCTTCAGCTTGTGCGTCCACCACGTTTTTTAATGAAGGGGGGGTGTGCGGACGGGGATGCTCGAAATTCATTTTTAAAATACAGTTTATACCAAATTAAATAACTAGTGTACTGCAAAACAGCCTTTTTTAAATCTAAATATTTTTTCTTTGGGGGGGGGGGGCTGAAGCTGGGGGCCGGTGGCACCCTTTCCATCCTGTAGCTATGCCACTGGCAATAAATATATTAATTTCTCAGATTTTGACAAAGGAATAAATGAAAAATAATAACTAAAATAAATTATTTAAGAAACTATATCAATATATAATTATGTAATAACAAGTGTATATATGTATTCTATTATTTACGCAGTAATTTAGGTTTTCATATATACAGTAAATGTACAATTGGGAAAAAAAACGCGTTTTGTGTATCATACACGGAATTCTCACAGTAATAACTCAGAATTTCGTGAATGATACACAAAACTTGTGAACTTCTATTTACAAATAAACAAATTCATTTATGGTTCAGTTGAATCAATAATTCAATGTTTTTATATTACCTACGAGTTTCTTCATAGTATTTCATTAACTACAGTATAACTATGAGAGTTCATATTAAGTTTGACTTGTAAGAAGAAAACCA
Organism: Lithobius niger; assembly: GCA_023313725.1. NCBI lineage: Eukaryota > Metazoa > Arthropoda > Chilopoda > Lithobiomorpha > Lithobiidae > Lithobius > Lithobius niger. Next base: position 9,770 of record JAHWFP010209983.1, read on the forward strand.
ATACCAAATTTTCTCAATTATTTTATGATTTTGAGATGGATGATCTTTTTACAATAATATACCACGGAGAATAACATGTATTAATGTGTAATTCCTATATTGGGTCAAGTTGATAAAGTTTAAACTGGAATTTAAATATGTGAAATGGTGTGACTTACATGGCTGTATGATATTTCATGTATTGTGGAAACCACAGCTCTGAAGAATATTCTAAGATTGGTCGAACTAGTGTTAGAACTAGAAGTAAATAACAGGACTGCGGGATAATATGGAACGATTTATAAGGAAAACAATAGATGTGGCCTTGTGGACTTTTTGTGTAATATGTTCGTTGAAATTTAGATTTTGGTCAATTAGTATGCCAAGATCGGTTGTGCTATGTAAAGAACGTTTATCATAACCCCCAAAAAATTCAGTTCGTGGGTTACTTGTTCCAAAGTGCAAGATGCAGGTTTTTTATGGGTGTATTGGCATGTGCCAATCATGTGACCAAAAGTACAGTGTATCTATTTGGCGAAGAAAAATTGAAATTTCTGATGAGGATGTTATTATTTTTTTGTTTCAATTCGAATTTACAAAGATTTGCGACTGAGCCTTTGCCGAAATCATTAAAGAAGATAAGAAATAACAAATGACCGAGCACGGATCCCTGAACGACTCCACTTGGCACAGGTAATGTTTTAGCAAGAATTCTTAGTTTTAGAAATAGAGCCCAAGATAACCACTTGTGTTATTTTCGCAAGCCAAGCAGAAATCCAATTAATTGGTCATGTAATAACATATATTTTTAATGAGTGTAAAAATAGCCTATGGTTAACTCTATCAAAAGCCTTCATACAATCTAAGTAAATAACATCAGTTTGTGTGTTTACATCTAAACCAAGAATATGTCAGAATGAAACGATAGTAGGTTTGTATAGTCGTGGAAGAGAGCACTATCCTATGATATTAGCAGGAGCGTAGGCCTATTCCATAAATTTCATAAATTCCTAAATTCCATACGCTCCTGATATTAGTAATATAACTGCTTTCAATAATTACTAAAAAGAAGAAAAAAATTTGATAGTTCTTGCAGTAAATTATAGAAATATGTAGCTACGCATGCTTTTTCTTTACATACTGAGAATAAAGTAACGCATTTTTATTTTCTAAGATTAGAACGGAAAATTAGGCTAGATGTAGCGATGTGAAAAATGTGGAAGCAATCATTGGGCAACGGCAACGCAGCGCCAGTAGAGGTGACGCGTCGAACTACAATACGTCACGTGATTAGCGTAGAAAACGTGTTGATTGTGGCCTGTCACCTCCACTTGATGGCAGCACTTGCCCTCCCGGGTCGCAGATGGACAAACGCCTGCAAAACGAAAGTGGATTTGCCTTGACAAAATTCTTCATGTAGCAAGGTTGGTCCAACTATAAATTTCAGTTTTTCGTAACTTAATTGTGGTACCTGAAAATCCTACGTTTTCGCGTTCGATAAATATTATTAGGATTTGATTTAACTAAAGTGAAGCACATTTATTATAAAAAGAATTGAGGGACAGCACGCATTTTGAATAGCTGCATTTAGTTATTGGCTTTCACGAATGCGCACGATGGGAGTGGTCGCCAAGAGTGCCAATGCGCACGCCCAACGCGCACGCGCTGCCTCGCTTTCGATGAATGGCTAGCCACCAGCCTTCTTGCCAAACATCGCTGCAACCGAAGCCTGCGACTACGAGAGGACTCCGACGTATTCGAAACAAGACGAAGGAATTCCACTTTCCGAAGGTGTCAAGTACTGTTGATGAGGAATGTCGAATTTTGTATTCGCTTTTCAGCGGGACTGCGGCAAACGCTTGAGTTGATAAGCAAGCGAGGCGAGCGAGCGAGGGAGGGAGCGAGCAAGCAAGCCAGTTAGAGCGACGCATGCGTGCCGTAGTGCGTAAAACCACCGCGGACGATTGATCATCGAGTTGGATGGTCTGGTGGCAAGAATTTCCTCCTGCTCGCTGCTGCGTTGCTGTTGTTGTAGTGGTAGGATAGGTAGGTAAGGTTATAATATAGCAGCCAGCCGAGCAGTGCATTGAAATCCCGCAATGATGATTACGCTGTAGGTTAGAAAAACTAAAGACGAAGAAGTCTTCCTCCTTTTCTGCTTGGGCTTGAAGGAGGTGGGTCGGTACGCGATTCGAGCTCGGGACTTCAGCACTTGGAGGCTAAAGCTGCAGGATGCTTGAGCCGTCGTCTAGTGAAGAGGAGGGGTCGGATAACGAACCAGTCGAGGATGAGGGTTCCGAAGCGACTGGGACGAGTTCGACAGGAGGTTTGGAGCTGCCGAGTTCTGGTTCCCTCACTCGCACTGTTTCTCCAGCCAGCGCGGCGACGGTTGACACCCTCAGCGTTACTGGAAGTACTCATTCCCGATCCAATAGTTTCGCACGGCCTTCGAGCCCCAGCCCTAGTGTAGTTAGCGAAAAGGCCGAACGTAGGGATCGTGATCGCGATCGAGATCGTGAAGAAAAAATCGACGATGCCGATAAGCAGGAGAAGGAGGAAGAGGAACGTAAACGCCGGTTACAATTGTACGTTTTTATAATTCGATGCATTGCGTACCCTTTCAATGCAAAACAACCTACTGACATGACGAGACGTCAAACGAAAATTTCGAGACAACAACTGGAAACCATCCAGGGACGATTTCAGTCATTTCTAAAAGGCGAGACTCAAATCGTCGCCGATGAGGCTTTCCAAAACGCAGTGCAAAGTTACTTTGAGGTGTTCCTAAAAAGCGAACGCGTCCAGAAGATGGTGCAAAGTGGCGCATGTTCCCAGCACGATTTTCGCGAAGTCTTCAAAAACAACATAGAAAAACGAGTTCGAAGTTTACCCGAAATCGACGGACTCAGCAAAGAAACGGTTCTTACCTCATGGATGACGAAATTCGATGCGATTTGTCGAGGTGATGAGGACACTCGGAAGCCGTCGAGTCGAATGCAACAAAACGTCGCGTCGGAACTGATCCTAAGCAAAGAGCAACTGTATGACATGTTTCAAAACATCTTAAATGTAAAAAAGTTCGAGCATCAGCTACTCTATAACGCCTTGCAGGTAAGATAAGGGCCGAATTTTGAACCTAACATTTTGCATGCCTCATAGCTCAATTTATGCTTATTTTCATTGTAATATTTACACCCAGGACGTGCAAAGCAAAGCTGCTCCTTATAAATCGTTCTGTTGTAGGAGACCACAGAATTGTACTCCCTTTATCCATAAAGCCCTCCATTTTTTCCCAACCCCATGCCCCCCCAACCCCGACTGTTACGGCTCTAAGAATAGTTTCTGTCACACTGGTCCGTGTCCTAGGTATGCTGCGTCGAAAGTAGCCATGAAAATACCCATTCAAGCCGTCTGATATGCGCATCAAGGTATCCATCAGACAACACAAACAGCCTAGAGCATCAGGCTTGTTTCTCTTAGTGCTTGAGGTAGAAAGAGAACCGATCTACTCAACCTATTAAGGCTTGTGTACAATAATATAAAACTTACGTACATGATAAATAAAGAATAAATAACAAAGTAAAGTGAAACTAAGTAAACTGCATTAAAGACTGACCTTACGAGGATGTAAGGTGCCCCAACAGGGACTCTAGTCCTGCACTTAAGGCACCTTTTCAACTCCTAGATGCAGCAACGTAGAATCTTTGAGCAATATAAAAAAAAATCTATATATTAATAATGGAACAACGCTATGCACAGCATTGCCGCTATTTTCATAACTAAAACGCGATCACATGACCCACATCAGCCTATTGGATGACAGGGAATCTGGAACGTGGATGTTATGTTTAGAATATGGGCAACACTGTCGAAATGGCGAACAGGTGCCTTTAACCCAGGGACTTCTAAGCAAAACATGCACTAGCAACATTTGCTTTTTGACACTAGGATGTGTACAGAATTACGTCGATTAATCTTGCATTTGGGTGCTGTGATGTGACTTTTAATTTATTTTCGTGCACAACTTCTGATGAAGGTGAAAGGAGACTCACCGAAAATTCAAGTGTAGGACCTTTTTGTGTTCTTTGGGGGTGGTAAATGTGTTTTTGTTGTGGTTTTTAAGATGGGTATATCCATTTCTTTAGAACGTTGACAGGCTTGTGTTACTTTGGTCTGGAACATTCATTTTACGCATTCGATTGATAGTTAAAAACCAAATTTTCGGTTGAATAAGTACAGTATTTTTGCCTTCAGTCTTAATCAAGTTCATGGGTCTGGCGGAACTGAAGTTTTTTCAGTCTGGGTCTGGGTCTGAAGTTTTTTCAGTCTTACATTTTGAATTTCACACTGCTCGAGTCAACTGTCATGTAGTTTTGACAGTGGCTTCCTCTCTGCATTTGTTCTCGCTGGAGTGGGCCAGACGCTCCTTCATAAAGAACGAAGAAAGAGTCTCATGAAAGTGACCATTGGAAATACCGAAAGAATTTCTGATACAGCAGAAAGAAGTGCACATGCAATACAAGCTATAGGCTAGCAATCGAGGAAATGAGAAAGAAAGAAAGGGAGAAAATAGTAGAAGACAGCCTATCGCCCAAAGAAACCCGCTGCAAATATGAAGAAATTCCTTCCAACCGTTAACTCCCACTAAATTAAAAGCCAATATGCTGTTCTACCTCCGATTCAAGAGTCGGCACATCAAAACGTTGCCAAATAACAACTAGAGAACTTCTAGAGAATCGATAATATCGTGGTAAAAATTTTCTTCCATTATCGTATCACACTTTTTTTGATTTATCGAATTATCGTGCAAACCCAGATGCTTAAACTGTCTTATCTCAGAAAGCGTAATAGCTAGGTACAAGCGGTTTGCGGCGTCGCGTGTGGAATAGCAAGGGCCTTCCAACCAAGTATGCAGTACTGTTGCTAGCCACTTTATAGCTGCTTGGAGAATTAGTTTAATGCAGACATATTTAAGCATTAAAGGGCAGCACAACTTCTAAATTGTTTCTTCATGGTGAAGAATTATGGACAATGGCAATTGCATGTTCATGTCTATTGGCCAAATGCCAAGTGCCACACAATTCACATTCGTGAAGGTTGCACTGCAGGTTTTTTTTTAATTAATGGTTAATCCAGCCTCAAAATTTGTTTATAGATTGTCGGGGTAAAATTATTTTGTATCGTTCCACCCCGACTCAAGACCCGTGAGCCTGATGAAGGCTGAAAACAAAAACAGTAGGCTACTTATCATGATCAGCTGAAAAATCGCTTATCAATTTAACATGTAAATTTTATTAACATTTGGTCATAGCATTATAATTAATTTCATAATACAATTCTTTTACTTGGAAAAGTCAGAATCGGGGACCACTGATAGGACAAGTGTTTGAAAGGGTTGCAGTTTTGCACATGCTTTTTTGATGCACCTGATGGAGACGTACGTTACTTGTCCGCGGACGACAACTCTCTTTGAAAGGGACGATTTATCAAATACCGTTTAATGCTGTGACAATATTTGAAGGGCACATAAGGTGATTTACATTTTTGTATTACCATAACGGGCTTCAACGAAAAAATGAACCATCTTCTACTTTCAATGTCCGAAAACAAAAATACATTCAGTAGCCCTACGGTATTTTCGATTGTCCGAGTGGTGTAAATTTCGGTCTCCTATGTTCTTCAGGGTTCCTTTTTAATTCGACGTGTCACACGTCGAATTAATGCGGTTGTGGCCAAAAAACGGGGGTACCCGATATACGTCAGCGACATCTCCTCAAAAACCAGACACATTTGTTCAATTCTGATCCGACGAAATTCAAGTATGCGGGTGGGTGACTTGCAGTGCCCCAGTACACAAGGTATTATGCTCTAGTTAATTTAGTTAGGGCGGTTTTAGTTCGCTAACCTTTAAAAAGGTCTCTGAGCAAAAAACCGTCGTCAAATAGTACACGATCAGTGGCTGACGTCAGCGCTTCCTCAGCATAAAGGTGTGCTCTCAACGCCGATCATACGAAAAATTGCGGCGTGTAGCTGCGCATTTCGGTTAGTCAGCTCTTCAACATTGCGGTCGGTTAGAGGCTATCGTGTACGTCGAGATGGCTCCTCTCTTATGGCGCAGAACAACACAAAGTGAGTCATCACTTACCTTTGCGGTGATCTGGATGGTACACCAAATTTCTATGATTAAATCTGGACGGTACAATGAATGCGATGCTCGTATAAGACTTTTGCTGTTAATTACTGCGCCATCCTCGCTGCTTTTCGGGTGCGATATATTACAGTATTTTATAAGGCTGTACCGAACGAGAATTTTTTAGCCGAACCGAACCAAACCGAACAAACCTTAAATAAGCCGAACACCGAATAAAAATTTACCAAACCAAACTATCTTAAGCTAAAATGCAGAAGAACTCAGTTCACAAAGATTCATCAAAGCACAAGTTTCTTAACAAATGTAAGTATTTTCACATGGACTTGTAAGTCCATAGATGTTGAAACTCCGTTTAAACTTTAAAAAATCTCCACTACTTTCACATTTTCCCTTATAACTTCTGAACCGTTAGAGCTAGGAACTTGTGGTTTGAACCAATGGAAAGTTGGGAAAAAACCTTCAAAATGGTGTATTCAAACATCAAAATCCGTCGATTAGAAGTGAAAATATGTTCGGTTTGATATTTTGCGTTTGAAAGACCGAACACCGAACCGAACCGAACACCCTCTGTTCGGCCATGTTCGGTTCGGTTTGTTCGGTTCGGTACAGCCTTAGTATTTTATTACGCGTATTTGTGGTGTTTCCTATTGAGCGAGTGAGCAAAGCGAATGATGTCCTGTTTTCACAGTGGCGGACTGACCAGAGGGAGGGAAGGGCGGGATATTCCTAATGGCCTATGACTTTCAGATGTTTTTTAAATCCGTAACAGGAAGACTCACGTAAGTTTTATTGGTTCGACATTAGTTTTAACCACAGATTTAAAATTACAAATAATAATAATAAAGATAATTATAAAACGCTAGTAAAACAAGTAGGCTACTTTGTATTGAGTAGCCTAACAAAAATTGGCCACATAAAATTGCAGTGTTGTATTCAATGTGGACTTTGTCACAATTTTCGTGTGAATATTTTAACTTTTGTTAATACGCCTAAAAAGTGTAAATAAATTTAAAGTAGTCAACCTCACGTACCCTCAGCGCAATATGATTTCTCCTCCCCCCCACCAAACTACCTGCTGAATTTATGAAATATGGTGTTCAAAGATTTACAAAATTGTAAAAGTCTGATGAACAAGAACAACGGGTACGGGAAACTGTAAAACAACGAAGCTTTCAGTTTTTTTTTTTGTAAGAAAACCAATATCAGCGTCCGATGAAAACTTATCTGGTCAGTGATTGCATCGTTGCACACAAGATTCTGGCTCATGTGCCGTATCGTAGTAGCAAATGTTACGAGACAATTTTCTTTAATATAATGTGCAATATAGTAGATATTCTTCAGTACTCCATGCATTTAGATTTTTTAGTAGTGCCCTATTGGTATGTCTGCCTTTCCAACTTCATACGTCAATTACAGATATTTTTTATTCTACCATACGACACGTCGAATTACTAATGCAGTGTTAAGTGCATCTTGTTTGTACTTGCTTCTGGTTTACATTGCCACGAGTGCTAGTGTTTTTGGAAATGCATGGAAACCGTTGCCCACTGCACTAACGTACTGTCATCTGCTCAACGCTCGCACGATTCCTGGAAATCGTGCGAGGCCTATTAGGCCTATCGAAAATTCTGAAAATACCGTACTGAATGTGTTTTTGAATTTGAGCGTTACATTTGTGATCGCTTCATAACGGGCTTTTTCTTAACACGACAAATACAAAAAGAACACTTGAAAACTTTTGCGTAGGTGCCGTTGTCAAGCAACTGTGTGCACCTAACAGCAGGTTATGTAGGTGATTTGCATATTTCATATTTTTGTCTTTAAGAATCAAATGTTTGTCTTTTTGTGGAAAAAAATTAAGTATGGTATACGTATGTATCTAAGCAAAGCTATGTTTGTAGCCATTTTATCTAGCTGCAAGAAAGGATACCACAAATGAAACACTTTCAAATTCCTAAGGGCCATTATGTGTTACTTGGGTCAGTGCTCGGATTCTAGCCGGGTTCAGTACTCGGATTCTCTTGGTTTGGAGTCGATGATGCTAGCCACTGGACTGTGCTTGCTCAATTTGCTCATGGACCCCGAGCAAAGCTTTAGGACTTAGTTCTTTCTTACTTGCTAGAAGGCAAGGAACACTTTGTTCCTTCCAAGTGGTAGCCTAGAGTTAAAAAGGCATATTTAAATTTTACTGTAGGTGACCTAATGATACTTTTTTGTGACTATTGTCTACAGAGTTGACACAAAAATATTATTTCTAAAACTTGGCAGAGTGTTCTTGTAGCTGTTTCTTTTATACTAATTAATTCAAATTGAAGACAACTTAGAAAAAAAATAATGACTTGATCCAAAAATGTAAACAGGCAAAGTAATTAAGTAACCCCAACCACAAGGGGTTAAATTGACACTAGTATTATTATCATCGTAAAAAAGAGATTGTAGGCTAGGCTAGCTTAAAATGTTATCACATACAGGGTGTTCCAAAAGTCCCAGATAGGCTGAATAACTTTTGAACGGATGAGAATTGAAACTTGCACCTTTGGGGACATCGGTGGGTTGAAGGCTCTATCTTTTGGCATAAGAGACATTGTAGTACCCCCCACCATGGGGGCCCCAGGGGGCGCAACTCAGTAATTTCAAATGGGAAGGGGGTCGAGGAGCACGTCATATTAAAGCCCTTAACGAGCTGAGAAAAATGTTGCAAAGAAAACGTCGCAACGTTGCTTCAATCAAAAATGGCGCCGCATCAAAGTTCGAAATAGCACTTTGCATTGGAAGCATTTACGCCACTAAAAAACGACTCGGAGATGTTCACAACATTACGGAATGTTCCAGATGACGAGCTGCGAAAATAGGTGCAAAGAAAACATCGCTACCTTGCTCCAATCAAAAATGGCGCTCCTTTAAAGTACGAACGTGACACAAATTCCCCCAATCTGTTCCAGGTGGTAAACCGAAAGGTAGATGTACAATCAAACAAGGGTGAAGCCCCTTACTTTGGGGCAGGGCAATTTTACCGTAGCTGGAGTCGTGTGATTGTGAGAGGGACATAAACGGAATCGCAACTATATAAGATGTTCAAATTGTAAACCTTGCACCTCCTGACAGTGATACAGTCAAGCTTCGAAAGCTTCTCTGACATTATGAAACATTTGAGGTGTGATTTGTGACAAACGTGTGTAATTCTTTGTCTCAGCTCCGCAAGTGTGGCAGGCATTGTGTCATATAGGCTACTTTACTTTTTACATACCCTCAAAGAAAGAAATCAAGAGGAATGAGATCTGGCGAACGAGCTGGCCACTTCACAGTACCGCATCGTTTTATCCATGCCCCAGGGAATTCTGCATAAAGTAATCGTCTGACTGGCAAAAAGAATTCCCAACTGAAATTGTTGAGTTTAGCCCCAACAAAGATTTTATTTGCCTTGCCCCCTTATTTGCCCTCCCCCCCCCCAAAAAAAAATAATAATAAATGTCGTTTTCTAGTGGCGTAAATGCTTCCAATGCAAAGTGCTATTTCGAACTTCGATGGGGCGCCATTTTTGATTCGAGCAACGTAGCAACGTTTTCTTTGCGCCATTTTTCTCAGCTCGTTGAGGGCTTTAATATGACGTGCTACTCGACCCCTCCCCCTTCCCATTTGAAATTACTGAGTCCCCCCCCCCCCCATGGTGGGGGGTACTGCAATGTCTCTTATGCCAAAAGATAGAGCCCGCAACCCAACCGCTGTTCTCAAAGGTGCAAGTTTCAATTCTCATCCGTTCAAAAGTTATTCAGCCTATCTGGGACTTTTGGAACACCCTATATATGTTCAAGCTTAGTAATTTTCTGTTGGGAAACTATGAAAGTTAGGAAAAATTACGGAACGATGGATGCATTGTTAAAATGGCGCGTTCATAGGTGTTCGCATTAGTAAACTTAATGTGGAAGGAAAGTCCTTATCATTTGTTAATTTTAGGATTAGACAGCTCGTCTAACTCGTTCATATTTTAAGTCTGCCTATAGCTTGATCTGGGTTCCTAAAGAAACTGGATTGTTGGGCAAGGATGCAGAGGGTTCACACTTATTTCAGTCACGCTGTAAGAAGACAAATCTAGCCTACCCTCTAGGTGATACCATTCTTGATTAGCCTAGTTAAATAAAGGTCTTACAGTTCAGAAGTTTATGAAATGTGCAGAATTTTGCATCAATTTATGCTGTACAATCCTCTGAGAATATATACATAAGTTAGACAACCACCAATAAGTTCCAGTTCATCTGCCTTTTTAAAATGCACGACAGGGCATCCTGAATGCCATCCTAGGTTTTACAAAGAACCCTATGAATGGATTACTTTGAACTTTGGGAAAACATTATCATGGAAACTTTTTAACGCTGTATCTTCAATTCAAATACTTCACAAACACATAGATTGGAAATGTTTACATTTTTTTTACGTTTAGATTTCAAAGTAAAGGATATTTACCGTTCCAATATCCTTGCAAATTTTTGACAGTCAGATTTTCTGGAGTTGGAGTGGTTCAGAACGACTGTCTTCATCGGGCTACCACATCAACTCTTACTTCGTCGTGAACATTCGTCTGCTTTCGTTCACCTGCTGCTATCGTTCGTTGGAATGTGGCGCGAGGTCATAGCCTCCGTAACGTGCAGGCCAGCGCATCACTTCTCCCGCAGCAACTTATTAAACTGTCCTCTCATCAGGAACTACATCACAGGTCTACATCATCCTCGCAACATTATTTGCCTTCTGATCAACCTTTTTTGGCCTCCGATACATAACAGAATTTTAGTTGTGAGTTTTACTTTGAAAGCTCTTCAACATTATCAATAAACTTGCACAACACGGACAGTTTTCAAATTTAATACTCACAGTTCGATCACGCAAAACGAAAGGTTTTCGCCTCGAAACTTGCAAATTTTCGATTTTGGTTTTGCGTGATCGAACTGTTGAGTATTAGTTATGAACTTTAACCGAAGTAGAACTGCTGAGTCGACCGATTTTTCGGTATTCAAACCAGTTTTCAAAGTTCCAAGAAGAAAATGCTGATTCTTGGCGAATTTTCGACAGTCCTAATGCTAGTGGATGTAAACACAATCAACTGTCTTCATCAAGCTTTCCTTCACATGCTCGTTCTCACCACTTGTGTGAGATTTAAATTTGCCGGTTTCACGTTGCCTGTGGTATTAGCTTGCTCATCTCTACTCGAGTTTGGCGGTTTTACGTTGCCTCCTGTATTTGCTTGCCACTTTCGACTCAAGCTTTCACACAATTCACCTTTCGGTACCTATGAATTGTATTGCAGGATTGGATGGTCCCTGGATATTCATCAGCACGGCTTTCTCTTGGATGTTGTGTTGAATAGCCAAGGATCCCAGCACTCTCAAGTGCGAGTCCCTGTTGGAATTCTACACCAGGAGGGTTCTAGTACCTTCCCTTATGTGGTGCACTGCAGTGCCGTTTGTTACGACTTGATTTCTGGTGTCTGCCAAATGCTGCTTGACTAGGGTTCTAATACCTTTCTTAGTCTCTCCAATTTTAGATGGCATAACAGTCTCTACATGAAACTCTGTACACTCCTTCCCTACTATTCTTGATCTTTGCCAACAAAACATGTCTCACAGTTCACCCTCGTTCCCTCCGCTTAAACTGTCTGCGACTATGTCGAGGTATCCTACGACTTCGGAAGTTGCTGTTTCAGCTCTTTGGAATTTTTCGCGTAACTCTCAAAGCCGTTCGTCTACAGTATCCATTGGATTTCATCGCTTACTCCGGTAAAGTAGGTTACACCAATTCGAGGTTTTTGCTCTACAATGGTCCCATTGCATTCCTTCTTCTCGTTGGGGCTCACAATCTCTTTTTCCTTATCACTCTGCATACTCGCTGCCTTGAGGAAAACTGCTGGGATAAACCTTCCTTTGGTCTCATACAAGTACTTCCGGGGTACTTCCAAATTGCTCGTGTCTGCTCGTGACCAGTCTTTTAAACTTATTCTGGGCGATGGCCTTACTCTGCGAGACTGTGTGTCCCGAAGTGAAGGGGATACCCTCCCAGTGGTAGTTGGTTTGCTGTAGGGTAATGTACCTGACTACTCCATTTTCACTTTTGTAGATGGAAGATCAAGAGGCTGCAGGCTCCAGATGAACGTAAAGTCAATAACATATTTTATGACGGATTTTTCATTGATGTGGGACTAGTGAGAGATGCCACGTACGCGATGCGGGGCTAAGAGAGCGTGGGCGAATGATATATCTCAGCAGGCTTGACATAGGCCCTAGCTTGTGTACCAATTTGGCACAATCCAAAATGTCAAAAAACATTCCTCAGAATTTGATTTGGCCAAAATGGACATAACTCATGCTAGTCTGGAATTCCAGTTTCACAGAAAACTGGCCTTAACTTTTTTTTCTGGAATTGGATTCGATGAAATTGAAGGTCACTAGCTACAAGTTTAAAGCAGATCTGTATTCAATGGTGGTAAGGGACGCCAACCCTACTACTGCTAAAACACCTTAACAGTGACATTAAATGCTGCTCTCAGTGATTTGCCATAAATTATGCAGAATACAGTCACTCAAATGTCTTTCGTCGTGGATTGGACGGACACCCTGCCTTGCTTCCAACCTAATCTCTCTTTATACACCTCTCCCTTCTAAGTGGTACTTCTGGTTAAGCTTTGCGTTTGTAATAGAATTATTGACTAAAACGTTATTTCAAGTGGCACATAAGAATTCAGTTTTACGTGTCAAGTTTCTAGTCTTCCAAACACTGACCGTTCCAGCTACAACACCTAGCCTAACTAATTTGGACTTCAATTACTGTTTTACACAAATTCAATTTCGGCAGCACTTTGCTGAATTGTGGCGGCATACAAGAATTAAGGCATAAGGCATTAAGGCCTAACACAGTACTAAGCATGCTAGTGTTAAACTGTCATCACCAACTTATGACTGGCATCAATGTCGTCACACTAGTTACGAAGCCCATCCCACATCACAGCATATTGTTTACAACAAGGCAATTTCAGAACGACTAGGCTAAACCAATTATAATAAGAATCGATTTGTTTTCTCTTGCAAATAGTGATCACCATGGCTGTTAATTGTCTAACACCAGTAGGCCTAAATACATATAATTGCCTCTCCTTAAACAATACAATCCAAAAGTCCATATGATTGCTTGGCCATGGTTCCACGGTGTGTTAGCAACCCGTTAAACCAGTGGTCACTTCTGTTTCCAGTTTTTGATCAGATCCGATGGCATGTCGTGGCGGTGCACCCCAAAAGACGAGCCCACTACGATTCTTCCATCGGTTTCATTTTTAAAATTGGAAGTTTAATTAGAATAATCGTGAATTGCATCAGCGTTCAAAAAATTCAACATTTTCAGTTTTACACCTGAATAATTACCCCTCCTTCAAGAACACAATCCGAATCCAAATCTTGGCCACAGTTTCACGGCGCGTAAGCAACCTGTAAAACCAGTTGCTGCTTACATTTCTAGTTTTTGACCAACCTGTAAAACCAGTTGCTGCTTGGTTTTCTAGTTTTTGGCCGACCTGTAAAACCTTTGCTGCTTGCATTTCTAGTTTTTGACCAGCTGCGATGGCATGGTGTGGCGATGCACACCTCTCATTTAAAGACGACCCTCACTATGATTCTTCCATCGGTTTCATTTTTTAAATTGAAAGTATAAATAGAACAATAGTGAACTGAATCAGCATCCAAAATATTCACCACAGTTTGGGAGTTCTGGCAGGGTAGGTGAGTTGGACTCCAAACTGTTTAGTCCCGGCATTTTGAATATTTCATATATTGATGGCGATGTTGCCAAACGGCCCGATTGATTTGAGGAAATAACTAACTAGATAACAAAGTTGTAGCCAAAAAGTAGTTTTAAGATCCCCCCCCCCCAAAAAAAATACTAAAGTCATTATATACTTACTACTAAATTCGTGAACGATTGTCCAAACAAGTAGCATAAGTACACGTTAATTTTGCACGCCTGCAGTAAACTTATATAGGGTCAACCGGGGTCGTTGTGAAACAAAAATCTGCAATATATGTAGCTCCTCAACTATGCTTAGTAATTTCATGTCTTTTGGCAATAAAGAAGTGTCCATTCCCCCCCCCCATGTGTTCACAACCCTAGAGTATCAGATCAGGCAGTACATTTTGTAAGCTGCAAAATGAAAAAAAACTGGTATTTCATCTTTACCCCAGAATTGGAGCAAATATGAAACACCTTTGTGTAATTTTGAAACGGGCGGGGTAAAAGTGAAACACCGTGTCAATTTAATGTGTCGATGGTTAGATGTCGGTTGCCCCTCAGGGTTAGTAGCAGAGTCTAGTTGAAATGCTACATACACCACTATAGCCATCAGTCGGGGGGGGGGGGGTCTGTAGCTTGTATATAAATATGGTAGAAATATGGTACCATGCAAAACAATTGTAGCCTATCCTTGGCATCCGGTTTAATGACAATAAAGGACACTAAATTGTGATGCACGTCTCACAATTAAATGTTGGCTGTCGTAGCCTACAATATCAGTTATCATAAAAAGAATCTAAAAGCTAAGAATGTGTAGTACAAAACAGAAAATAGTTATACGTTGTTGGACTTCGTGAGTGGGTGAGGCTTAAACAATACGTAGTTGCCCTCTGACTGGGCTAAAGCTCACGACACAGATACACTGAAAGAAATTTAATTTTCAGCACTTTTGTTGGTGTCTTGTTCACCTATAAAACGTAAAAACACAATGAATGTGACATAAAATGCTCTCGGGTAAAAAGTACTCCACCCAACATACTTACAAACAAATTAAAACAGTAAAAACAGGGAGGGACCAGGCCTAACAAGATAATCAGACGGCGGCCATGTTGACGTGCAGATCTTCATACAGCTTTTTCCACCTTTTGTGTACAGAAAAATTAATGATAATGTCCATGGCTCTTGTGGAATTTACCGATTTTATGTAGGCTTCTAATCAGACATGACCGCCGTCTGATTATCTTGTTAGGGCTGGTCCCTCCCTGTTTTTACCGTTTTAATTTATTTGTAAGTATGTTGGGTGGAGTACTTTAGTTTTTACCTGAGAGCATTCTATGTCACACTTATTGTGTTTTTACGTTTTATAGGTGAACAAGACACCAACAAAAGTGCTGAAAATTAAAATTCTTTCAGTGTATCTGTGTTGTTGTGAGCTTTTCCCCAGTCAGGGGGCAACTACGGATTGTGTTGTGCAGTTCACACACTTCAACGTTGTTTAACATGGTGAATAGAACCAGTGGTGTGCACAGGTCGATAGAATAGTTGTGCGGGACACAAGTTCAATTTTAAAAATGTCGCATCGCTTACTTTGCAAATTCGAGTCTATGTTTACATCTTGTACGCTTAGATTTCAAAGTAAAGGATATTTGCCGTTCCAATATCCTTGCAAATTTTCGACAGTCTGGTTTTCTGAAGTTGGAGGACTCAGAACAATTGTCTTCATCAGGCTACCACATCACCGCTCACTTCGTCGTGATCGTTCGTCTGCTATTTGAATACGACGCGAGGCCATAGCCTCCGTACCTTGCAGTTGCTGCGGGAGAAGTGGTGTACTGGCCTGCAAGTTACGAAGGCTATGGCCTCGCGTTGCATTCAAATAGACGAATGATCACGACGAAGTGAGTGGTGATGTGGTAGTCTGATGAAGACAGTCCTTCTGAGCCCCTCCAATTCCAGAAAAACCAGACTGTCGAAAATTTGCAAAGGATATTAGAACGGTATCCCTTAACTTTGAAATCTAAGCGTGCAAGACGTAAACAAGTTCAATTTTGTCTTTCAGTGACGATGACCAGTATATATTTCCAACTCTTTTGACAAGAAATGTAAGCCCTACTTGCCTTATAGCCTAGTTGAATTTTCTTCATCATCTGTACCTTTGGTCCTGACTCGTATAGATTCTAAATGCAGTCTGTTGATTTGAAATTCCTAAATTCTCCATTTCAGTTTCCAATACATGAAAATAAAATTGTATATAATAAATGGACCTTTGATTGCTTACTGATGTGCCGTTCCCAACTTTGACACGGAGTTAGTGAGGCAAACCAATAGGCTAATCTCCTGATTGATTATCCTTGAAGGGATTTGCGATGTTATTGTTGATACGAATGCTTGATTGAACTATCTTTAAAACGCCCCATTTTGCCATAGTAGCAATACAAGTATCAAGTTCAGTTTCATCATCATCTGAAATCTAGCATGACCTATGGGCGTATGTCGCGATGCTGCGGCCCATCGCGGTGGGAATAGCGTTAATCCTTCTGGATTTCCTTGCTAGCAGGCTTTAAGCAGCCCGAATTTAGTTCATGCATTGTTGAAACTCATTCCTTTTTCCATCTTACTTAAAGCTTGGGTTAAAACAATTGAAAAAATGTCTTACCCTTGGGGGGGAAATGCCTCACCATTTTCAGTCACTTGTATGGAAAATTTAAGCTGGCTGTGGGTCGCCAGCATGCCGGTAACGTGTTTCATAATTACCCAGAAATCGTAATATCCTGGGGGAAAATGAAACCCCTTCTTATTGGCTGATTTGCAACTATACCAAGTTAACAAAGCCACATAATGTAACCTACATTTTGGTTAGCTAATCCTTTTCACAGAATTAAAATAAGTCAAATGGTTAAAAAATGGGAAAGAAAGTTTTGAGTTAAAGTTGAAAGTTTTTCGTAGCCTAAGTGTTTTTGCTATATTTGGAATATTAGCTACCCTTTTCTTCTTAAAAGCTTTAAAAAACTCTAGTTTGACTCTTTTTATGAAAGAAAGACATGGGCAAATCTATGGGTCATTATCAAAATGTCAGGCAGTTTCATAATTACCCCGGTTGACCTTTGTTATTCAGTTATTTTGTACGTATCAGTGGGTGCCGCGTGCCTACATCAAAATCTAGAATAATTTGTCAAAGAGATGTATTTCTTGAGATGTGTTGCTTGAACGTTCCTAACCCAGGGGTGGTTTTTTCTGTTTAGTTTAAGGAACAGGGATAAACTTTGCATCTGGGGGTTGAGGGGAGGCAGGGCGCCCCAACGCAAGCTCAGTGGGCGGCCCCATCTTAGGGACAAAACAAAGTCCTTTGAGTCAGGTGCCTAATTCCAATTCTGTAGGGCTTTTGTTGGGGTGCAACAGACTTTTGGTCCACCCTGTATATATATGTTCAAAGTTGCCTTGTTATCTAATAAATAGTGTGTGTTGTGTACGTGTTTCAGTAGCAGGCTCCAATTCTGCATCTAGCTGAGGCTCTTGTTTATCATAATTAGAACTACCAGCTGTGTAAAGAAGTTAAGAATTATAACACAGACCTGGTGTATGTAAAGAGTCCAGAAAAGACGTATCAGGATGTGACAGATATTGCTATCCATTAACTTGGCGGCAGCTAATGGGTTGTGGCACTGTTGTGGTGAACTGGTTTATTTGCAGTTGATCTTCCATTAAAATACACAGGTTGCAGTCTTCTAACTAGTAGAGATCCCACATCTCACACACACACACACACACACACACCCCCCCCCCCCCCCCCTAGAATTTTTAGTATTAAGTTCTGGGTCATTGCGTTAGCGGTCTCGTCGTACACTTTGGTACTGTAATCTAAACACTGATTTAAAGTCTATCGTTCATCAAGTTATTGGCCTGGTAAGAATGTCTTTCCTAGTGTCATAAATCTATTTTTATACACTGTAAAGGCTTCAATGTTCGGCAAGTAAAGTACTTCACTTGAAGCACTGTTTAAAGCTTTTTTAAATGTATGGCAGTTTACCCAAGGTTTGGAGCGTAATTGCTCGCGAAATGTTATGTCTAAGGACAAACACCAGGCTTAGGTTCTTATACCCTCAAGGTTAGGTTAGGTAAGGTGCACATGCACAGTTGTTGTGGCCGCGATCCGACTTTTGGTCACCAGTATCCTCCTGAGCTGTATAAAAAAAGCAAGCTCTTCCCTTATCTCTCTTACATAACCTGAGTGGAGCGGGATACTATGCTCGAGTCCGACGGGACTATGATAACTTTCCTAGTACCTGTCGTCCTACGTCAAGAGTTTTTCACCAGTCGCTGCTGGCTGGTTAGCTAGCTTTGATTAGTCGCCAGTTGTGCATTTTCTTATCGCCATGATACATGTTGTTTGCAGCTTATATTTACCTAGGCTGGCTCCTATTACTATAAAGAGATATTAGAATAGGGATTTGGGAAAATTTTAATGTTGGCATTAAGATATAAGAATAAATTAAACAAACAAAAAAAATCAAACATCTCTCATGCGTGTCTTTACAGGACTATCTAGAGGTAGACTGGAGCAGATCCAAATAAAATCAAGCTTAGAGGCCAGGTCGGCATGCATGAGGCTGTCAGTTTGGTCTTAGGACCTAGGACCATAGGACCTAGATTTCAGGGTGATTGTTTCTTTCAGAAATGATGGAAACTGTTTTAAAACGCTGTTATCAACAATCTTTCACACACAACTGCAATGCCGTTCGTTTCGACTTGATTTCTGGTGTGTGCCAAATGTTGTTTGGCTCGGGTTCTAATACCTTTCGTAGTCTCTCCAGTGAGTCTCCACTATCTTCGTAAAAAGTTCGAAAGTCATTTTCGCTCGCTTTCAAAATGCAGATATTAACAATACAGTACCTTGCTAATTTTCGACTGAAATGCTTCAGTCTTCATCAGGCATCCTAGGTAATTGGCTTTTCTACATCTCCCCTACTGGTTTAAACATCCTCGATGGCTGGGTTTTGTATTGTAAACTTGTAAAATGACCTTGAATGCAGATTTTTTAAATTGATGTAATCAGTAGTGTTAGCAAAAATTGTAAATAGAAATGTATGATGCACAATATTTTATCTTCCCTCATTCATGTACGACATAGCACCCCTGCATATGCTGTACCCCTTCACATAAAATTTCTGGGTACGATGGTGATCATAAACCCTATTAGGTTTCTTGTATCATTTTATAAGCTTTATGGGTCACTTTTTTTGAGTGTGTCACTGGGTCAGAGATTTTGACCCAATAACTCAGAATGATCCAATTTGACACACTAACCCAAAATGATCTGACTTTTTCAATATCTGGTTTCTAAAATACTGTAACAGCGGATGCTACAATGGCTGAGGTGCTTGTAACATCCCCGACATCAGGTAGACTTCGGTCTTGTAAAAAATAATACTTTCGGTGATTTGTTGGTTTATCAAAGCATAGTTGTGGCTACGGGCCCGATGTAGGGAACGGAGCGAAAATATCCTATCAATTTAAATAGGCTAACACGTACTATTTTACACGGTACGCGCTGCCACCAGGTGGAGTGACATTAATTGCAGCAAATCCCGAGTTAAGAATAAAAGGAGGTTTACATAATATTTTAACTCTACAATTAATAACGGGGTAAAAACAACTGACGTTTAAAACTCTAGGTTTTATTTATAGACAGTTAACAAAATATAAATGGCACTTTACATTTTAACACGTTTTTACAACTGAAAGTTTTAAGTAAAGCAAAACGAATTTACATTATTAAATTCAACAAACGAACTTTGGCGTTTTAGAAAACAGTAATCTTTCACATTAAGAAAGTTCACTCAGGTGTGTTTCAACCTCTTAAAAATAACGTGCAGCCACAAGTTACAATTAGGCCTACAGTATGTTGTTTGCGTTCAAACTCCCAAAAACTCATCTAACTTCCAGTTAAATCTAAACTAGATCGGCTCAACGGGAGCACAAGCAATTTAAGCAGGACTTTCACTTAAAAAGTTGATTAAAATAAGTAAGATAGACTTGGTTCTTACTAGGAAGGGAACCACCCTGACGTTTATGACTAAGTTCAGAAACTGCCGATGTACGAAGTTAAATCATAAATTTATCAAACTAGGAGTTGCTTTAAAATTAAACTAAGAATTTATATTTGGGGTCCTAAATAAAAACTTTCAATTTTAAACTACACGATACGAACCACAACCATCGTGCCCGGCATGGTAACATTCGGACGGCATCGTTCCTATCCCGATCGGCGTGACCACCTCCTAGCTTGAGATCTGTGAGCTGTGCTATAGATGCATGGGCTGAGGGGGGTTATATGCTAGCAGCCAAAACCGGAAGGAGGAGGGAACGCGCCTCCCTGTTGCAGGGTTCGATTTTCCAAATTTTGACCCGGGTGCAAATTTGCACTCCAAAAATGTTACTGGGGTGCAAAAAACTTCTTTGGAGCGCAAAACCCAAATGTACACCAACTTTATGGTCTCCTATTTTATAGCCGTCGAAAATTCTAACATTAGCATCACAATAATATGTACCGTTTTCCTGCACTTTGCTGAAAACTTGCTTGCGATAGGCCGAAACAGAAATTAATTAAACATGGTACGCTATTTACCAAAATTGTCCCTTGATTGTCACAAATTAAGGTGCAAATTTTCGGTGGTCTTTATCTTTTAGACAGATCTCCCACCTTCCTCAGGCACTTCGAGCGTTGAACGCCTTTTGACTTGGAGAAACGGGAAGTTGTTTTGAATTTCCCGCACGTGTCTGTGCTTCCGGTTTGGGAGGAGGGATAAGATGCGGTGACCAGTGGCTCCATCTGTGGAGCTTGGGAAGAGATAGGAGGGAGGAGTGCTTTCCACTTGCAATTCAATCGTTGTGTCAATTCTGGTGTAATAATCCGATTGACATCGCAATGTGATGCTTCTTGGTTGTTCATGAGAGATGTTTTGGCATTCTGGAAGTGATGGATAGAGATGCTTTCCAAAGCTCGAAGATGTGGCTCAGACTGTGTGTCAGATTTCAGAAGCATTGTGGTTCTCTTCCATGCAATTTCGTGATTTTTGGAGATGTGGTGAGCAGCAACTGCACTTCGTTTGGCTTTCCATTTCTCCTTAGCCTTCATGTGTTCTCGAACTCTAATTAGTGTCGAATTAGCACCCGAGTACACACTGAGTACACACCTTTTACAAATGGGAGAATAATTTAAAAACCTAAATTCTCCATGTGGTACAATCACTTCTGCAGAGGTCAACGACCCATCATCGGACAAACTGATTGTTAAAACTGTACTTCATCAGCCGACGTGTGGAAAGCCATACGTTGTATCTGCCCACGTCGACTTCGATTCAGTTTCTGCGGATGTCGGGTGTTCTGGTGTTTTGGGATCAAAACAATCTGGTGCGCAATTTATACTTAACTAAAGATAATCCTAAACGAAACGTGACTATCCGCAAAAAACATCGCCATAGAAATCCTCCAATTCAATCTGGGGCTGCCCCAGAATGCTTCAGCTTCACACAGTTCGGACTTGCAACATGATCAATTTTACAATGTGGCACTGTTGTGCAATAAAAAGAATCACGAACGGTCAACTATAAGCACCCAGCCACCGTGTGGGGAACAGAAGTCTCGTGAAAATGTAACACCTGCTTCAAAATGGTCTGCTCCTACTATCATCTTTGGCGATTCTTATGCACGTTCACTTAAAGGCAGCCCAGACCCTCTCTCTAAGACTTGGACGTGGCCTGACCAAAGGTGCAACAGTTATTGAATAACTTAAAGTACCTGTGATTACCAACAACACCGATCCCAAGTCATCTTACATTGTGTGTGCCGGCTCCAACAATGTGCCAGGTAACCCCCCCAACAAGATTGTAAACCATTTAGCCGAACTGTTGAAATTGATTCGATCTTCAAGACCCCTGTCTACTGTTTCTGTGATCGGGCTGTTCCCTCGTCTTGGTATTCATCACGTCGAGGAAGATAAATGTATAGCAAATACTAACGTGCTTTTATGCCAGCTTTGTGTCGATCAAAACTACAACTTCAATTTCCATCGACAATGAACTGTGTGCCGACCGCACCCTCCTCTCTCGGGACGGTATGCACTTGACGAAGAGAGGGAAGACAGTGCTGCAGAGGGAAATTTGTTCTTTACTTACCCATTCGGAAAACTAGCAACTTTATTGGGAACTGCACATCATTAACATCCCATCTTACTTTGGATTCTTTTCGTTTCTCTGGGCTGCATTGTGTCGAGGGAGATAGGGGTAACCAATGCAATGCTCCACCGACTGGCCAGGCTGTCCAAAACTTGGGTAGCAATATAACGAATGATTTGAGTTGTGTTTTGATTAACGCTCGTAGTTTAGTGGCTAATGTTGACGAGTTTCATTTTTTACTGTCACGTAACTCTTATGATTTGGTATTCGTTGTTGAATCGTGGCTAACTCCAGCTATAACCGATTCAATGGTTGTCGGTAGCCAGCCTTATAATGTGATCAGGAGAGACGGGTTCAAGGGCTGGTGGCATTTGCGTTGTTCATCGTAGCAGTACAGACATAGTGCTTACTAGGGTAGCCGACAACACCAAGGCTTTATCCCTTATGCTGCTGCCATCGAGGGTCAAATTTATTCTGGGGTATATCCCTGATGGCTTCAGTGATTTGCAGCTGTCTTCTATGTCTGATTTTATTAACTCCGAGGTCAGTCGTGGCACAACGATTGTTCTTGGAGATTTTAACCTCTCAACCGTAGATTGGTCACTGGCGACAGCCAACAGTCATCACCCTCAGACTTTTTTTTAAATGATATTGCTGAACATGGTTTTACACAGCTTGTTAGGGAACCGACTCAGGGCGACAACATATTGGATATTGTTTTAACAGATGATGACCGGATCATTTTTGACGTTAACATTGGCCCTCATCTTGGTTTAAGCGACCATTGCATCGTAAATTTTCACTTGAATGGTTCAGCAAATTCCACTGTTCTGAATCACGGCTCTGCCAAAATCAATTATCCGGCATTGAGGGCAGCGCTTTTGGAGGAGGATTGGTCAAACACACTGGCTGAATCTGTTTCGGTTGAGGTCGCCTGGAATAATTTTTGTTCTAGTCTTAAAAATAAGATGGTTCAGTGTTGTTTTACTAAACGCAATCGAAAGTTAAGATCTCTCAACTAACCAATTGAAATTCTTAAACTTAGAAGGAAGAAGTTATCACTGTGGCGGCAGTATAAACGGGACCGCTCGCTTCTTAATCGTTCTGCGTGCAATGAGTGCAGGTTGCAAGGCTTTACTCGAAAATCGTAAAGCAAGCGAACGATCTGCGCGTTCTGATGGGAGCGTTCGTTCCGTATATCGTCTGTATCGTGAAAGAACGAATACTTCCAGATCTATCCCACCACTTAAAGATGATGGCAATATTATTACTGACCCACTTTGTAAAGCAACGACCTTTAATACTATTTTTTCTAAAAACGGAATTGTGGACAATGACTCTCAGTCACCAATGCCAAGCAGTCAGGTGGTAACTCGGGAACACTGTACAATGGTGGAGTTTACCCCATGTAGTGTTTTGAATGCACTTTCGGCTTTAAAACTGTCTCACTCGGTTGGTCCTGATGGTTTTTCAGCATACCTTTTTAAAGAGATCAAATCTTTTATTTGTACCCCCTTGGCCCATATTTTTAAATTGTCTTTTTCTTCGGGTCGTTTGCCTACAATTTGGTCAACCGCCAATGTAATTCCAATTTTCAAGAAGGGTGATGCTGCAAATCCACACAACTATCGGCCTATTGCCTTGACGGCAGTACCATGCAAAATCATGGAAACCATAATTCGGGACCATATGTCAGTTTATTCTGAAACTCACAAGCTGACCAATTTGGCTTTGTGAGTGGTAGCTCCGCTACACATCAGCTGCTGGGGGCAATAGATCGGTGGACCGACACTCTAGACGTGGTGTGCCATCGGATGTTGTACTTTTCGATTTTAAGAAAGCCTTTGAGTCTGTTGTTCACCGAAAACTTCTCTTTAAGCTTAGATTTTATGGTTTTGATGGAGCACTCTTATGCTGGCTTGAAGCCTTTTTGCTTGGGCGTACCCAACAGGTGAAAATTGAAACTCGTTTTCGGAACCAGTGCAGATTGTCAGTGGGGTTCCACAAGGGTCGGTTTTCGGGCCATATCTATTCATTTTGTATTTAAATGACTTGCGTTGCAGCTCAGTCAGTGCAAGTCGGGAGAAATTTGCTGATGACCTAAAGCTGCACTCTGCTATTGTAAACTCGACCTTAAAATATCAATTGCAACTCGAGGTCAATTTTGTGGCTCGTTGGTCTGTGGATTGGCAGCTGCCTATTTCGGATGATAAGTGCAAATCCTTTCATATTGGACATTCTAACAGCAACCACTCATAGGTTTTGAACCAGACCACTCTTCCGAGTGTTTGTTCAGTTAAGGATCTCGGTGTTTGGTTTGACTCCTCCTTAAAATTCACCACCCATTGTAATCACGTGTGGCAAATGCTAACCGTCGTCTCGGAATTGTAAACCGGATTTTTAATTCTCGCTGTGTAGAAACTAAAGTCCGTGCTTTTAAAATTTATGTTCGCCCTCTTTACGTATGCTTCTCAGGTTTGTTCCCCTTACCTGTTGCGAGACATTGACCATTGGAATCGGTGCAGCGTCGTTTTACAAAGCGGCTGCCTGGCCTTGCACAGCTGCCTTATTATCTGCGTTTGAAGCGTCTCGGGCTGGACTCCCTTGAACTGCGCCAATTTAAGGTTGACCTAATTTTGACATTTAAAATTCTATGCGGCTTTCTGGAAATAGATTTACCATTCTTTGACCTTAGCCATGTGGGCAGGACTTAGGGGGCTTCTCCCCTCAGCCAGACTTAATTGCCGGAAGTATTTTTTTTCCGTTAGAGTGGTCCCAGTGTGGAATGCTTTATCTGAGCGGATCTTTGCGGCTACTTCCGTCAACAGCTTCAGACAACATCTTGACGAGTTTAAAGTTTACCAAATTTTTGAAAAGACCCAATTATGTTGTCGTGTGCCAGTTAGGTGGTGATTGTTGGACTGGTGTACGCCCAATAATGCCTGCTTGTTCATGATCATGTCTCTCCTGGTGACCATGGCTTTTTTATTATGATGAACTTTTTTATTTTTATTTTATCCAGATTATGATTGACAATTAATTGGTTTAGGCCAGGCTTTAAACCGCAATGCATTTATTTTATTTTATTTATTTTTAAATTTTCTTTTTTTAAACATTGACAATGGTACTGCTTTTCCCCTTACTCGTCCGTCACGTTTGGCGATGCCATCGGGGACCACTGTGTCCCTAGTAGGTATAACCTTGGTGGTAAGGCATTCGTGACCCCAACCCTATACCATCAACCCTTGCTTTACAGCCGGTCAACCATCTTCGTTTTAAACTTTTACAATTTTTAACTTTTGTTTTAACTTCGGATGGCAGTTAGTGACTACCAGGTCCTTGTCATTCCGGTTGCGTTTGCAACTAACTTACATTATTATTAAATAAAAGGTAATGATATTTCGTGGCAATAAAAAGACTAAAATACCAGAGACAACTGGTTAGTTTTAGTTTTTGTTGCCTAAACGAAACCCACCCAGCATCCCCACGATGGACTAGGTTCATGTGGGTTGGAAGAAAGATGCTGGGGATCGCTGCGTTCCGCTTATATAGCCGATCCCAGTTCCTGTCTTGCGCAATGAGTTACAAGCCTGGCAGGGAAGCCAACTTTCAAGCTAGGGTTTATAGAGCTCCATGGGGGAAAAACTGCTAATTAAATAAAAAGTAATGTATATTTTCGTATAGGCAAACTAAAATTAACCTGGTGCCCCTGATATTTGTCTTTTTCTTTATCCCTGCACCTTCCCCTTACATTTCCCCCAATTTGAAAGATTTCTGTCGCGTTGGGATTTATCCTCAACATGACAAAATATTCTTTTAGTTGCTTTCAGTTAACACACATGTCTGCTAGAGGCAGCCTTTTTATCATCAACAATCAATCTTTTAACAGTCGGATGTCTATAAAGGGTGATGTACTGTTACTTGGCAGCGACACACTAGGGTGTGTCTAGATACCACGTCGTTGAGGCAAACAGTTCAATAATTACAATAGTTATTTTGTTAAACTCGTGTGAATTGTTGCGGTACTGTAACTACTGAAACTGTGTGCGTTCATAGACTGTTGGATAACAATATAAACAATTGTTACAACAATAATTTTGCATTTGAGCGCCACTTCAGGGCCACGCATTTCTAGCGGCAACCCCCATTTTATAAAAAGGCACTCCCCTGTACTACTCTTTACCTGCATACCAAAATTTAGATTTGCAAACTTTTCGTAACGAGCTATAAACGTGTTTTTATACCCTATGAGAATTAACATAGGAGCCTGGACCCTACCTAGTAGTAGGTGCTAGCTAGCTCGCCAGTAACACAAATCAACGTTATTGAGGGCACGGTTTCTCCACAAAAGACACCTTCTCAAATTTTAATGTTGTGGTATTCTTCGTTACTGGACCCAAGACACCTGAATCCAAAGATTTCTACCCCATGGGGAATTTACACCAGTATGCTGAAATCATGTATAAGCTCTTTACAGTTAAAAGACACAGTCTGCTAGTGAGCCACCATCTGACAACAGTTACACTCTAACAATTATGCTCTAACAATTAAGCTCCAACAACAATAATTCGTCTACTTGGTGGCGTCACACTGTCGTGTGTCTAGATGTATCTAACTCATTCCAATGAATCATAATCACTTGGCATGATCGTTAGTGGGGGAATTTGCAATATGGCAGCCACAGACAACCCTACCCCAAAAGAACCCGCTTCCCGCGCGCGAGATATTAGATCCTCAAAAAAGTTTGTGAATCGCTGGATTTTGTCAATTTGGAGGAGGGGGGAAACTGTCCACTTCCCGCGCGCGGGTTTTCGTCGATCTGGAGGAGGGTGGCAAGTTTCCCCTTTGCTACTTTTTTTTTCATTTTCGTCAAAGTGGAGGAGGGTGGGAAAGTACAATTCGCTGCCTCCTGTCACATGCATAAGCAGACCCTAAAGAAAATCGCTTCCCGCGCGCAGGATTTTTATCGATTTGGAGGGGAAGGGAGGGGGGCTATTTCCCATGCGGGTTTTCGTCGTTCTGAAGGGGCCCGCTTACTGCGCTTGGAAATTCGTAGATCTGGATGAGGGGGTGCCCGCTTCCTGCAGCCTGTGTGCTGGAATTCATCCATCCGGATGGGAGTGTCCGCTTCCCGCGCGCGGGGTTTCGTCGATCTGAAGGAGGGTGGGAAAGTGCTTTTTGTTACCTTTTTGCATACTGGGAGTGCGGCCATAGCTAAGATGGGTCACCAGGTCGAGGTCACCCATGGTGGAGGGCCCTTTGCTACCAAAATGTGTCCTTTTGTTACCTCGGTGTAGTGTTGGGCGGTACCCGAAATTCTTGTGATGGTGCCGGTACCAGCCTAGGTACCGCGGTACTCAGTGTTTTACGGTTCTTAAATTTTGGCGGTACTTCCTTTGGTACCTCCGGTGCCAACGTTATTTTTTTTTAAGTAGCCTAATCAAACTAATTACGGTTGGAAATGGAATCATCAATTTCGTTTATGTAGGCTCTCCCCACCTCAAAAAAATACACACAAAAAAAGAATAACCAAGTAGGCTACTGAACTTTTGAACTCAATTTTATTTTTCTGTTGGTTCTTACGCTGGTTGTAGCATCAAAGTTACACAAATTTGGCTCCACTTTTGTGCATTGTTTAGAATTCCAATTTTACCATTGTTGATCTTTAACTGATTATTACACTGCTTTGAGCCATATACTACACAAGGACTGACTGAACTATTGTTACAATTTTAGCGGCTTTTTTCATATTAAAACAATACCAGAGAACCGGTGTACCGCCCAACACTACCTCGGTGTCCTTTTGCTACACGAGTCCTTTTGCCAAGTAAATGTGTCCACCTCTGTCACGTGACCGTAAGTGATGTCATCCGAGGGGCAGTGTGAGTGCTTCGCGACCATTCGCATTGTAAGAACTATCAAAAGCTTTCAGACAGTGAGAATGACGAATTAGCAACAGTATGGGGGATACCAAAATTGGAAGGGGGTTCCCAAAGCTGGAGGGGTCGTGCGAATGTTCCGTGAGCTTACACATTGTGATCTCTAAAAAAAAATTGAAGCGATTTGGGGATTCCCAAAACTGGAGGGGTCGTGCAAATGCTCTTTGAGCTTTCACACTGTGATAACTTTAAAAGGCTCTCGAGCGCTTCAAAGCATAAAAATGATAAATGGCAACATTTTGGGGGTCTCAAAATTGGAGGGGTCGTTCAAATGCTCTGTGAGCTTTCACATTGTGATAACTCTAAAATGCTTCAAAGTGTAAAAATGCTGAATGAGCAACATTTTGGGGTTCCCAAAACTGGAGGGGTCGTGCGAGTGCTCTTTAAGTTTTCAGATTTTTTTTTCTCCTTTCCAAGTATATCGCTTTGAAAAAAAGACATCATGGATTCTTGTTCAATTATTCTCTCCGGCAATGACTCTGAGTAAAGTTACGAATTGGCTCTGCTTAATTTAGACACTTAGCATTCACAACACCACCACAAAAAATAACGAAATTCAATATACGACCGATGCTGGCGCCTCCTGGCAGAAAGTGGTAGTCACCCCGGGGGCTTACGAAATCGAAGATTCAAATAATTTCTCAAGTCGACGATAGATGCAAATGAGCACAGCAAGGATCCCATTACGATTCGTCTAAATCTAAACACTTAACCGATTTTTTGATAATTACCGATCCGAACTACGGCTTATCCTTTTTGGGCGACAAGAGTTTGGCTAAAGTTTTGGGGTTTGACTCTGGCAACTATTTTAGAAGTCGAGAAAGTCAAAATACTGTCGACATTATGAGCGTAAATACAATTTTTGTGCACGTCGACATTATAGGAAATTCTTGCTTAAACAACGACACTCGGCCCACTTTATACTCCTTTTATCCCAAGTCTCCACCCGGTTTCAAAATAATAGGTGGTAAAGTGTTTTTGTTGTGGTCTTTAAGATAATAGAATCCCCTCATAATTTAATTTACTTCCCGGTTACTACCAAATTAGTCAGAAATGTAAGAGTTTGACTCACGTGTCAGCCCAACGAGCCGTTAGATTTAAACGGCGAGACACTCACGGTGCTCATTTGAGATCTAAGAGTTAAATAAAAAAGGATAAAAATGCTCGTGTTTGGAAAAAAGGGAAAGGACTCTTTTCTTAATTTTAACTCTAATATTAAAAAAAAACAAATGGTGACGCCTAGAAACAAAGCTTTCATCAAATTTATAACACCCAGAAAATGAGCGTAGTAGAAGAGTACTTAAAAATCAACGAACCTTCGGTGTACGATTTGTCGGTCGAGTCTTACACCTACCACGAACAATATCCAATTGTTGACAAATCTCAACAACGTAAATTCGGAAATTCGCATACACGTCGAAAACCATGATTTATTTCTGCACGTTGCCAACAGTTACCTCCTGATTAAAGCAAGGCTGCTGAAGGACGATGATTGACTACGCGGACACTGACATAGCGGCGTTGATTAATAATGCTCCCATGTTCCTATTTTCTAATATCAAATACCATCTAGATGATAAACATGTCGAGTTAAATTACCCAGGGTTCGGTACTCTGATGAACGGACTGCTCACTTACGGCTCGGCGGAGCAACCGGCTTTGCTCGGCCAGTGCTGGGTGTTGGACAGTGTGGCTTCAGTCGATGCCAAACTAACCAACAACTTGGGGTCAAACAGCGGCACTCGTCCATCATCGTTGAAACAACTCCCAAGGGAAGCTTTTTCACCATCCCGTTGAAACACGTCATTGGATTTTTCGAAAATTACGATATGCTAATCTACGGAACTAAACACATGCTCACACTCATGCGAGCGAGCGACACGAACGCCATATTCAAAGCAGCTGCCACGGCCAATGGCAAAGTCGTTCTAAATAGCATTATCTGGCTTGTTCCCCTGTTCCCCACGTTGTGGCCTCGGACGAGCAGAAACTTAAACTCTACAATCTCATCGACCACGGAGCAACCGTGGATTTGGGATTCGGGCACTGGCATTACGATAGCTGCGAGCTCCCTCAAAACACCAGCTTCACCTGGCGCATGCTGACTACTTCCACGGTCGAGAAACCTAGGTGGTAGTTCTAGCTTTTCAAACTAACAAGCAGGACTCTTTAGTTAAGAATCCAGGCGTGTTCGACCACTGCAGTTTGCAAGATGCTCACGTGACTCCAAATTCCGAGCGTTATCCGTTTCTCGATTTGAACTCTTAATTTGGTACGTTGGTCTTTACAGAATGGCGCAGCAATTTAAGCAGCTGTGCTACGACACCAACGACTTGAGTTTCGACTTGCTTCAGTTCAAGAGAGCCTATCCCCTCGTGGTGTTGGATTGCTCCCCAAACAGTCCGAGAGGCTTCAATCGGGAATCGTGGACGTATTGAAGTTTAGAGCCGCAGTGCCGGCTAACACCATTTATCACGCTCTGCTCATTGGGGACAGGAAAATGAATCTAAAGTTGGGTTGAGGCAAAGTCATAAGTTCTTTATTAAATAATAACAAAAAAGATAATAATGTGCTCAAAACAAGATCTCAAAAAAAGATTGGAGGCATTTTGCCGTTGGCATTGTTAGGACCGATTTTAGCTGGTATTGGAGGTTTGGCGGGAGGGACTGCGGGGGTGGTGTCTGCCATAAAAAAGGCGCAAAACGATGCAAAAATTCTAGCTGAACTCGTGCGACATCACAAGCAAGTGGAAGGTTTTGGCTCGAAGAAAAAAAAACGAGGCAAACAAAATTGCCCCATGGCAGAGGTCTTTACTTAAGGCCACCCAGGGTTTAATCGACTTTAATAAACCTTTAACAAACTTTGATTTAAACGGATAGGCTAGAGTGATGAGAATTCCAAAATTTAGAGGTACTTTTAGTAAAGACACGCTTCCTTTAAAACTTCGGCCTGCTGGCGAAAACGGAGTCGTAAACTAGGAAGATATCCACGATGGCGAAGGAAGTCACTGGGTCGCCTATTCCACCGTTGCGGTTGAACCATGTTATTTCGATAGCTTTAGCAACATGGGTCCTCCCCGGTCCATGGCTAACTACTTGGTACCGGGAATCGAAAACAATTATGAACGCGTACAAAATTTTTTATCAGATTTGGTGCAGTCACTTTTGCATATTTTTCGTAAGTGCCTTTTCTAAGGCTCGTAATTACGAAGCTGTTTTGGATAGGATGAGATGAGTCATTTTTTGAAAAGTTACGTGCAAATCTAACTGGAAATAAACGTCGTGTGCGTGAAACTCTTCGAATGCCTCTACCGCGATGGGCAAATTTTTTTCTACTACGCAAGGAATTTTCGAAAACGGTACCTGTCGAGTGCTCGTCCTTTAGTTTAGTAATATAAAGTGCTCTCGATTCCTACTTTACATTTAGCCACTAGTGCAATGCTCAGGTCGCTGTAGTATAAAATTACATTATGAATTAAACCAGAACTTGTACATACGAAGCTTGAAAGAGGACCAGAATTAACGAACCAATTACTCGCTTTTTCCAAAGTACTTTTCATGCTGAAACTGATCAGCATGAAACTGTTTTCATGCACAAATTTCTTCGTAGCCGCGTCACTCGGGAAAGTAGGTTCGCTAAGATTTCTAATCTGTTTGTTCGCGGCATTGAAGTGTTCTTTCCGGTAGTCTTGTAACAAGCAATTGCTGTCTACGAATACCTTAGTAACAGCATCGCTTGGCAAAGTAGGATCGCTTAGATTTCTAATCGGCTTTTGCGTTGTGTTGAAGTACACTTTCTGGTCGTCTGTAATAAACAATTCCTGATGGTGGAAGCTCACTCGTCGGTGAGAAGAGAGATGGCAGGAGGCAAGTCGGTTTTAAATTTCTGAACGTCTGTTGCTAGAGTACCGATCTGAGAATAATTTACCGCGTCTTCAGGTTTGATAGGAGCTCCAAGTTTAGTTACACGCTTTCTTTGCATGTCGTAGTTGTTTTGGGGGGTTAAAACATATCCTAGTCCTGGCTGTTCTCCCATCACTTCACCCCCGTTCCCCCCTCGTCCTTTTCAATGCTTATCCAAACTTATTGACTGGCATCCTTTTTTTAAATACAAGAAATTTAAAAAATGTGCCGCTGTGTCTTAGAACTTGAGTGTACGAGAAC
Source organism: Lithobius niger (assembly GCA_023313725.1). Taxonomy (NCBI): domain Eukaryota; kingdom Metazoa; phylum Arthropoda; class Chilopoda; order Lithobiomorpha; family Lithobiidae; genus Lithobius; species Lithobius niger. The sequence continues at coordinate 41,940 of JAHWFP010209983.1, forward strand.
ATTCACAAAACTAAAGGGAAACTTAACAAAAATGTTATCGACAAACCCTGGTCCATCTTAAACCTGACGGAAGTCACCGGGAAAATTACCGCGGTGTACGTCACCGATGATACTCCCACCAACGTAAAATTAAGGTGAAAATAGACTACGAAGTAGCTCATTCGGATGTTTCTAACGACAAATTTCCAACGAAGACTTCATGGGTTTGGTAACTGTAAAAGTTTTAAAAAATAAAAAAAAAATTTTTTTCTTAAAGTTATGGAAATTGAAAACTACGACCTTTTCGTGCCTAAGAAAGAACCTAAAAATCATCCACTTCTACACACAAATATCAGATGTTTAATTATGGAGTCCGCAAATTGCGGAAAACCTCACTTATTGTTTATTTCATCTGTAACGAAAAATGGCTCGACTACGATGGGTTATTTATTTACAGTAAAACTTTATGCCAGTCTAAGTACAAAGCTTTGCAGTCTATATTTGCTGAAATTGAGGAAAAAATTGACGTAATGTCGCTTTTTTTCACGATTCTCAAATTTATTTAATTCCGGCTTTAAAACTGGACCCAAAATTTCGATCCTGATTGTTTTTGACGATTGCCTTTTAGACAAACAAAAGATCATTGAACGATACTTCACTCAAGGGCGTCATTTGAACGCCGACGTTTTTTATTGCAGTTACAGAAGAATTCCAAAACAAGTCGTCAGAGACAACGCAAGTGTATTAATCCTTTTTCCTGTGGATGAGTTACATTTAAACCACGCTTACGAGAATCACGTTGGCCCCAACATGGAATTTTCGGATTTTAAAACGTTGTGTCAAAATTGTTGGAAAAAGCCTTACGGGTTTTTAACAATTAACAAAACGTTAAACGAGGGGAGATATAAACATTCGTTTTTGTCTATTAAATAAATGAATAGAGACAAAACGAGAAATCGCAAAACTAAAAAAAAAAAACGTTTAACTAAAAAGTTTTTTTAAATCAACGTTTGGGTGAGAGAGAAGAAGAATCGTTACAAGAATTTTTAGGCCGGTAGTAAACACGTTGAAACTGGCAGTAGGTGCTCTAAAACCAACATAGGTCGGTGGTGTAGAAACTCTAGCGCAGCACACGAAAACTACACCGATTAAAGCTCTCAAAGAGGAAGAACCTGACGAGGATGACTACGAAGCATCGGGTTTATCTCCCTCCCTCTCCCAAGCCGTTACTCCTAGTGAGAAAACATTGTTGACCCCTCTCAATTACAGCCTCGCAGAATATTCAACTCCGGCTCAAGCTACTATAATGCGAATTCCTCCCGAGACCAAAACCGAATATGCCTCTACGAGCTCCGGTCCTAAAATCACCTCTTTATATTCCACGGTACAACATACACGCATTTCCACTGCCCCGGAGCTTCCTAACATCGCCACTGTAAGGTCCCTCAATAGTTTATTACCTGGGCAAATTATTGGAGAAACTGCTAAATATTTCTTGATAACATTTTTCGAAAATCCGAAGGAGACTGCCCCAGTATTCGGACTGCAATATGATACTAAAAAAGGCGATCTGACCTTCGGGAATAAATCTGTTAAAATTTTTGAGAATGACATAGTGGTCGAGGGAAAACAGTATTTGGGAAGATGCGGGCATTGGAGTTTGCTAGTTCATAAAGATTTAAAAGAAACTTCGTATGTACCGGATGTTAAAGCATCTTACGCGGATATGTTAAAACAAACTCGCACCATTTATCACAACGACTCCGCTACTCGTAAGCCCAAGTCCAATCGTAGCGCCAAGTTGTAACGGCGGACGCTACGACGGCTTAGGTGCTTGTAACGCCCCCGGTTTCCCTGGTGTACGTGGAGTTTCAGCTTGAGGTTAATCGGTGTTAATGACGACTTTTTACGTTATTCAACACAGCATGGACACTGTCCCAGCATGGGGGATGAAGCGCCGGTCCTAATTAAAGGGGCCTAACCTTAAACTGTCGGTATCGCTGCCACCAACGGTGGATTTAACTGTTTAACTAGCTAAAATCTAAAAATGGGCTACATGTTTAATTTTACACTAAAATACAATTAATCAAGTCTAGCAAACGACTGAAGCTTAAAACTCCTGGTTTTATTTTTGCGACAGAGAATAAAAGTACACTTTACATTATAGTTTGCTTCGAAAGCTTTTGAATACCAATTATTTAAATAGGCAACAAGTTTACATTTACAAAAAGTTGCAAGTTTGCAGATACACTTAGTATTTCTTAAATTCAGACAAACACACTTGGTTTGAATAAAGTTTTAAATTTTCACATTAGAAAAAGTAAATCATGAGTGCTCCCGGAGACACCCGCAAGACTTGACAGCCGCAACTGATAGTAGTCTATCTGACAGTATGTTTCTTATGATCAACCGTCCACAGTTATGTTTCTAAGTTTTCCAAGTACAAAAAGATCAACCTCCCTTAGTTCCCTCGAGAACTGTTCTAAGTAATAAAAAGCCCTGCAATTTTACACTTAGGCATCAGTTTGTTTCAATTTGACTTCCACAAAGATCAAACCGTCATTTAGTTTAGATTAAAAATCCATTTAAAATAAACTGGAAAAATTTGGTTTTTAGAAAGAGAACCACTCTGACGTTATGGGGAGAGGAAACCTAAGATGCCGCTACAGGCGTCTCCACCATAATATTCTCTAGCTAGAGAGTTAAGTTAAGTTTTAAACTAAAATTTAGAATATGGGGGTCCTAAACTGAACTTTCAAAAGCTAAACTATAACATACGAACCACCACCATCGTGCCCGGCATGGCATTCTCCGGACATGGCGTCTCCACTCCCGACTGGCGTGACCGGTCTCTAGCTTGAGATCTGTGAGCTGTGCTGTGCTATGGATGCTTTGGGCTGGGGGGTTTTATGCTGGAGAGGGGGGAAAGCGAGGACGTCGAGGATAGCTGCGGGGGTCTTATTGGCTGAGGGCCTCGAGAACAATGGAAAGTGGGAGGAGAAGTCGGTTGAACAAAGGGACTGGGTGCAGAGCCGTTTGAAGGAGTAGGAACATCTAAAAGATACACGGAACACGGAAAAGATAGGCCTGTTTTGAGTTTTACTCAATTGAACTTTCAGAAATGGGCCTTTACTTTGTATTATTGGCTACGGATTGAATATTTACATGATTGCAACGTGAATAGGCTCTTGTTAAAGCTTATTACTTTGGCTTGGGTAATGCATAAAGCATTACTATTAAATTAAACAAGCTTTAACCGAAAACTGCAGTGTTAAACACTACAACTAGTTTTGGCTGGGGAGGGGGGCAAAAATGGAGGACTCGAAGTTTTTGCACAGTTTGACATTCGGAATTGGGTTGAACAGATCTTTTTAAGAATTCTTTTAGTGTTTAATAGTAGATCAAGCTATTCGTAGGTTTTGGTAGGTCTCAGGCAGGTCCAGAGGAGAACTAAAATAAACATATATACACTGAAAAATTCGTGTCCGGTGGAATGCCAGGTCGTAAGACGTTTATACGTTTGGACATATGGTAGCGTTTCTGGGGGTAAAAGAAGATAAATAAAGTATAAATGCGGTTAAATAAACCAGCTTAGTTGAATGCTATAACGCATTAAGTTACAGAGAACATTTAACGTTTAAAAGTTTAAAGTTAAAATTCGATCGTTGTGGAAATTTTCCATATGGATTGCGGCCGACAAACACAATAAAAAATATCACACTGCAAATTGGTAGTCTGTATAAATTCTGTTACAATGCACTAAGCTAACATGTTCGGGCTTTTTGCCCTAAAAGAAAAGGATAAAATGAAGATACAAAAATACAGAGTTTTAAATGGCGGTCATGACGAAAGTGCGATGTAGTCGGTTTTGGTCAATCTTCAAATGTAGTTTTAATGGTCTTCAAGGAAGAAAGTCCGGATTTGGGCTTCCCCAAGAGTCTTGTATTTTGACAGGCTATTAAACGTTGAAGAGTTTGTGAAAATCGGACCATTATTGCGAAAACGGCCAGATATGCCTCGGCGAGGCATTTGGGTGCCTCGAGAAAAAAAAATTTCATTTTTGGAAAAACAGGCGTTTTTCGGTGGCGCTCGTTTACAAAGTACGTAAATATCGTCTCAACAATTTGGGAAGACGTGAAATCGAAGAAAAAGGGGATGGGCATGGTTAAAAAAGTGAGTAATTCGAGCAGGGACGATTACAAATATTAACAACGATCCTAACGACTTGGTAAAGGGACTCAAGCTCTTGTATAAATCTGCTTTGACCGGCTCTGACGGGCATAGAAACGGGGATGGTCGAAATTTTATCAGAAATGCAGCAAAGACAAATCATAACTGCTCTGGAAAAAAAAGGGTGGCTTTTTAAAAATTTACGTTTAGGTTAGAAAAAATGGTATATAAAACAGCTATTTAAAATTTTTTCACTAAATTTTGAACGTTTTTGTGTGGTGACAATTGTCCGCCCTCCTTTCCCATTCCTTTTCCCTCGTCTGGCGATGCTAATGGGGACCTTCGTGTCCCTGGCAGGTCGAACTAAGTTGGTAAAGCAGGCGTGACCTTTTCCCCTTCCACCACCTCGTTTTGGCCATGCTTGTGTTGAATCTTTTTCTTTTAAATCTCTATGCCTTCCACCGTATCTTTTTGCCCTTGGCTCCTTAAGAGCTGCCCTTCAGTGTTTAGGCTGACAGTCAGAGATTCTTCAGGATCCTTGCCAGACCTGTTGCTCCAGCAACAAATTGTTTTATTATTATTAAAGAATAGGGATAGTCCGATATTGATATCGGTATAATCTGTATTTATCGGTGTTTTTGCAATATCGGTATCGGACCACTGTAAGGCTTCCGATACAGATATTCGTTATGCCAAGAAACACAAGTCTTCCCTGCAAAACTGACGCCAAGCACGGCAAAAGCAATAACCAAGTGAGAAAAGCAAAGCCATTTGCTCAGTTTGTAATGAAAATGTAGCACGTAACAGTTCCAATGCTCTATGTTTTACACCGACCAACTTAAAAGCTAACTGAGAAGATGAATGTACTGAAGCCATATGTAGGAAAAAGATGAAAAATGCAGTTATTGCTGCGCAGAACTTTTTGGATAATCTCTACAGTTGGAACCCATGCAAAACCAGAAACTGAAGTTGCAGTTGTATGAAATTTAAACTTTAAGTCGTGATTTATTAATATTATTATTATTATCGGCATCGGTATCGGATCGTATCGGATTGTATCGGTTTACCCTTCATCGGTATCGTATCGTATCGGTAAAACGTCATATCGGCCGATCCCTATTAAAGAACCATGGAAACAAAAAATATCAAGATGAGGTACTGCGTCAAATGTAAACGTCGTACTTCTAATGGCCCAGAACCATCCGTTATTATCACTGCAAAAAATAACGGGCAGATGCAAGTTGTATTTTGCCAGGCGTGCGGGACTAAAAGAGCTTCCTTTATCAAGTCTGGGAAAGGAATCTTAAACAAAATCATAGATAAGGTACTGCTCCAAATGCATTTGCCGTGCTACCAATACTACGGTCCGGGAACCAAACTGGAAAAAAGATTGGCTCGATGAGATTCGGGAATTAATAAACTAGACAAAGCGTACAAAGAACACGTTATCGCTTACTTCGAGAGCTCTGACTTAAAGGATCGGTACGCCGCCGATGAAGTTCTAATCTCCAAAGCTCAAAGAGTGAGAGACGACGGTCCTTCTTTGGCGTGGAGGGAAAAGCTTGCCGCTTCGATCGTTAAGAAAATCACGAAAACAAAGCTAAGGTTTGGAATGGGAAATAAAAAAAAAATGGATCAACTCGTAAAAGAACTTAACAAACCAACCTGAACAAATTTTCTGAGACGGAAAGTGATTGTACTGAGCCTGAACGATCTATGGCAGGTTGACTTGGTTGAAATGATACCTTACGCTAACCCAAATAAAGGGTTTAACTACCTACTGACCTGCATTAACGTCATGTTCAAGTCCGCTTGGGCTATTCCGCTTAAATCTAAATCCAGCGCAGACGTTACTGAAGCTTTCAAGAAAATACTCAATGGAGCGACACCCCCTAAAAATGTACAAGTCGTTGTAGGTAGCGAGTTCTACAATAAAGACTTCAAAGCCCGACTTAAGCGTCATAACATCAATATGTACTCTACGTACTCTGAGAAGAAAGCGAACGTGGTAGAACGTGTCAACAGAACGCTGAAAACTCGAATGTGGAAAATATTCACTGAGCAGGGGACTTATGAGTGGACGTACATTATCGCCGAGTTAGTTTCCAATTACAATAACAGGGTTCATTCCACTATAAAACTTAAACCGAGGGAAGTAACTAACACGAACCGTTGCTGAGACGAACTAGTACTAAACGGTTGTTGAACAAACCTAAATTCGCTGTCGGAAATAATCAGAATTTTGAAAGTTAAGAAAACTTTGGATAAGGGGTATTTGCAAAATTTTACTAACGAAGTTTTCATGATTCGTAAAGTGCAAAAAACCCAGCCGGTTACTTATCTTTTAAAAGACGAGTCGGGTGAACCGTTGCTCGGAGGTTTTTACGACCCGGAACTTCAAAAAACTCTAGTTCCCGATTTGTTTTTAGTAGAACATGTATTACGTAAAAAGAAAGGAAAAGATAGGAAAATGTTGTACTTCGTTAAATGGAAGGGCTATGACGCGAAGTACAACAGTTGGACGGACAACATTAGCAATCTTAAATAAATATGTCCTTCCCTTTTTTCCGTGTGAAAATATTTCGTTGCAATAAACGTTCCTCAAATATGCCCTTCCTTAATTTTTTTTTGTCCTTAATAATAAAAAAGGATAAATATTTTATATTTTCAGAATCCAATATTTCATTTGCGCAGAAATATACACTTCCCAACATCAACTACGCAATCAACTTCGGTCGGCGCACTCGTCCATTCTGAGAGAAGAATGCGAGTACTTTGTCGACAACTTACCCATACATCTTAGGGATAGCGTTCATCTATCCCAAATGCAGGGGTTCTGCCACCATCAATACGAGATACCTCTGCTGGAAGAATTGGGACTCATCAATCCACTCCACTGTCGGTTTGGCTGGCCTTGCAATCGCTTTTACAGGTTTGCTTAAAACAGATGGTTAACTGCAAGACCAGTTCTATCGACGCTTTCGCCGAGCGTGGAAGTGGTTGGGCCTTTTCCTGACTGAACAACCTCATCATCCGGGCAGCAACATACAAACCGCTGCAGCAACGTCCTACATTCAGCTCCCTAAGGCGCTCGCCGGCAAGGGCGTGGTTAACGTCCAGAAATGCTTTTTGTACTCTGTACTGGCCGTGGGTTTATAACTGACCAGCAAAGACCTGGATGACTATCTCGAGTTCAAAGACATGCTCGACACCAGCATGGTTTCTTACCCGATGCAGCTCGGTGAAATTGGAAAATTCGAAAAGGCGAACGATCTCTCCAACGTTATAGGTTTTTACGACGTGGAAGTATTGTACCCGCTTCGTGTCTCGAAAATTTTAGACTGTCAACACATCGATTTTCTCCTGCTGGGTGGCAAATACGACGAAGCCTGTGAAACGGTGAACACCCATTACTGCGCCATTAGAGACATTGCCGGATTTTTGCCGGCGGGCAGTCACGGCAAGTTCTATTGCCGGAACTGTTTCACTGGGTTTGGAAAGGAGTCGATGCTCTTGACTCACCGGAAAGAATGCGTGAAAATCAACCCGCGCAAGTGCTTAAATTCAAGTCAGCCGAAGAAAACTTTCTCAACTTTCGGCATTTCGACCGTAAGAACCCCTTCCCACGCATCGTCTACACCGATTTCGAGTGTATCCTTCGCCCCATCCAAACAGCTCAACCCGAAGCATCCACGAGTTCGACGACAAAAATCCATCAGCACGCTCCCTGCAGCTTCGGTTACATCGTTGTGGGACAGAACGGGGAGATTGTCAGCCAGTAATATTACTTGGGAGAAGATGCCGTCGACGTGTTTTATAAACGCATGTGGGAAGAAGCCCAAGGTTACCTTACGTTGTTGAAAGACGTGAAACCGCTCAAACCCACCCGAGCCGAAAAAAAACTGCTACTTTCACACCACGTCCAATACTGCGAAAAACCATTCGACTACAAAGACCCCAGAATGTTAACGAGCAAAAGGTTAGGGACCATGTCACGTCAGCGTACAGGGGAGCCGCTCATTCAAAATGCAACTTGAGCGCTCGAGAATGAAGAACCATTCCCGTCGTATTCCACGGCCTAGAAGGCTACGACATGCACCTCCTGGTATCCGCCGTGCACAAGTTCAAGGGACAAATGGAAGTCACTAGCCGAAATGCGGAGAAGTTTCAGAGCATGACTATTAAAAGGAAGGGAGTAAATCTTCGATTCATGGACAGTATAAGTTTCTTGAAAGCTTCATTGGAGACGCTGGTGAAACCGCAGGAAAAGCTACGTCGCCTTCCCCATCCTCGAAGCCGCCTTGGACTCGGCGTAAAATCCGCTTGGTTTCAGGATGCCACGACTCGAGAAGATGCTCGGAGTCTCCTGACGCGAAAGGGCGTCTACCCTTACGAGCACGTGCTAGACATGTCCGTTTTCGATAAGGAAGAACTACCATCGAGAATGTCATTCTTCTCCCAGCTGAAAGATGAATAGTTAGTGGGTGACGAGCACATTTGGGCACTCAACTTCTGGCTAAAGATGAAAATGAAGAAATTTGGTGCGTACCACGAGATCTGCTGGCGGACATTTTCGAAGATTTTAGAAAACTTTTGCCTGGAAAATAACAAGTTAGATCCCTGCTACTACGTCTCCACTCCGGATTTAGCTGGGCGGCTCTGCTCAAAATGATGAAATCCAAGTTGGAACTCTTCACACACGTCAGGAAGCACAACCTGATAACTTCTGGCGTTCGAGGCAGCATTTCCTTCGTGGGAAAGTGGTTCTCGAGAGCTAACAACAAGCACCTACCCGACTTCGACCCTCGTAAACCCTCAACATACATAGTAGACTTGGACATGAACAGCCCTTATGGATACGTCATGTATGCCCATCTACCTTACGACGGATTCCTTTACCTGACGAGGGAAGAAATCAGTACCTTCGACGTAGACACCGTGCCGGACGACACGGATGTCGCATACGTCCTGGAAGTGGATCTCGAATATCCCAGAGCTTCACGACGAGCACAACGATTAACCCCTCGTTCCGGAGAACATCGACGTTGGGGAAGAATTCATGTCCCCTTATTTGAGACATTTGGCAAAAGACTTGAAGCGTACAATTAAAGCTTCGTCCAACACTAAGCTCTTTCCGAATCTTCTGCACAAGAAAAATTATGTCGTCTGCTACCGGAACCAGAAATTCTAGTGCTGGCACGGGCTAGTTCTCCGCCGCGTCCGAAGAGTCCTCGCCTTCAACCAGAAACCGTCGATGAGAGAGTACACCGACTTCAACACCGAGAAAAGGCGAGCGTCGACCGCTCCGTTCGAGAAGGACTACTTTAAGCTTTTGAATAACTCTGTTTTCGGCAAGACCATGGAACACAAAAAAAAATCGGCTCGACGTCAAGCTATGCACCGACGCTAAGAGGGCGTTGAAATACACGTCCCAACCCCACACCGACTCCTTCAAGATCTTGAACGAAAACCTTGTGCAGATCAACCGGCGTATTCGAAGCATTTGGTGCGTTCTTCTACTTACTCAGGATTCTTCATTTTGGAACTGTCTAAACTCACGATGTACGAGTTCCGATTCGAGTTTATTCGGCCAAAGTACGAAGAACGAGTAAAGCTCCTCTTCACTGACACAGACACCCTTTTTCTACCGAAACAAAACTAACGACGTGTTCGAGGACATGCTCCAGAACCGAGATCGTTTCGATACGAGCAGTTACCCCCAGACCACCCCCTTTTCTCGGATTCGAATAAGCAGGTCCTGGGAAAGATGAAAAAAGAGATGGGCGGCGTACCGACATAGAGTTCGTCAGACTGCGAGCGAAGATGTACGCTATCAAATCGTGGAGAAAAGAGACCATTAAAAAGGCCAAAGGAATTCAGAGATAGTTCGTCAACAAGCACCTGTCCTTCGACGATTACAAATCCGCCGTGATATCGACGACACCGATGCAAAAGGGTACTTCGGCGAAAATCTTCAGCGTCGGACACGAGTTGAGTACGGTGCAAGTTTCGAAATCCCTCCTCTCGTCGTACGACGACAAGAGGTTCATCTTGGAAAATGGCGATGACACTCTAGCTATCGGTCACTATGACTCGGGTGCGTGGAAAGACTACAAGGACAATTTTGACTCGGACGTCGATGTGCTGAGCGACGAGGAAAAGAGTATAGCGCTCAAAATGCGGGAAAAGGAAAACGTGAACGAAGAGAAGAACTTGAAAGAGAAAAAAAAAGCGGCTCGGAGACTCTCTTTATTGGAGAATCGTCGGAGAAGGTTGGAGGATCCTTCCGCGCGGGAGGAGAAGCACAAAATGGAAAAGAGAAAATTGGAACGGGAAAGACGGGACTCGTTATGCCCAGAGCTGAAAAAAGACAGATTGGAGAAAAAAGCCGCCTCTATGAGCGAAGCTCGAGTGGGAGAAACCGAAGCTGAAAGGGAAGCGACATTGAAGAAAGATGCAGCAAAGCTCGTGCTCAAGTAACCGAAGAGCAGAGAAAAGAAAGATTAGCAAAAAAAAAGCTGCTTATAGGATCAAAGTGTACGCTGTAGAAATCGAAGAGCAGAGAAAAGCGAGATTAGCAAAAATATGTTACAGCTAAAAGGTAATGTCTCCAAAACGAGACGGAGGACGAAAAGAAAGAAAGCCTGACGAAAAGTCGAGCACGGAGCGGAATTTAAAGAGTTTGAATACCACGTGAATATGTCTTCTCAGGAAGGGAAACCACATGTAAATAAAATAAAACCCGCTATGTGGAACTAGTCCTGGTAGGGACGGGACCTACTGGAGAAACCGCATGTAAAATCAAAAAACGAGCCGTGTACCTGCCTCCCGGGTGGTCTGGAAACCGGTACTTACGTCAAGCTCAGTGCATCGATGTGTTTTCAGTGTGCGAAAGTTCATAATTTAAGCAACTTTTATGGTATCCTGTTTTAGGACTCCCTAATGTCGCTAATTCGTCACGCTGTAAAAGCACTCGAGAGAGTTCTAGCAATATGAAAGCTCGTATGCATTTACACTCCTGAGACCCTCGAGTGTTGTTGATTCGTCATTCTCGGGAATGCAGTTAACAATTTATTATTCTCACAATGTGAATGCTTTTTGAACGCTAGCACTATCCTCCCCCCTCTCCTTCGAATATTGGAAGCCCCCCCCCCCCCCCATTGTTAATTCGCCATTTGCACGCTTTGAAGTTTTTTTAAAAAGTTATCACGGTGCGAAAACTCACGGAGCACTCGCACGAACCCTCTAGTTTTGGGAACCCCCAAAATGCTGCTAATTTTCACTTTCGCTTCCTCATTTTTATGGTTTGAAGCTCTTGAGAGTTCTCACAATGCGAATGCTCAAAAAGCACTTGCACTACGCCCAATTTTTTTTTTTTTCACGTTCCGAAAGCTCTCGAGAGTTCTTAACAAAGAATGCTCAAAAAGCACTAGCACTGCTCCTCGGATGATGTCACTTCCGGTCATGTGACTGTCCTGCTCAGAGGTGGACACATTTAGGCAGCAAGAGGACTCGTAGCAAAAAGACATTTTTTGGTAGCAAAAGGCACTTTCCCATTGGTGACCTCTACCCACTTTGACCTCGACCCGGTGACCCATCTTGGCTATGGCCACACTTCCAGTATGCAAAAAGGTAACAAAAAGCACTTTCCCACCCACCTCCAGGTCGATGACCTTGACCCAGTTTGACCTTGACCCACCAAACTCCAGATTGACGACCTTGACCCGGTTTGATCTTGACCCACCTTCCTCCAGATAGACGAAAACTAAAAGGTAACAAAAGGTAGCAAAAAGCACTTTTCCACCCTCCTCCAGGTCGACGAAAACGAAAAAAGGTAGCAAAGACACTTCCCACCCTCCTCCAGATTGACGACGTTGACCTTGACCCGGTTTGACCTTGGGGTAGGGGTGTCTGTGGCTGTCATATCGCAAATTCCCCCTACTATCGTTAACAAAAGGCCCACATTCATTCTTTCAGGCTTGCAACAACAGTCGGGCATGCAGTGATTGTTGCGCCAACAACTTTGAATTTAGATATACGCTAGTGTGTCGCGGCAAGTTAGGCAACAAACATCACATCAATTCAATTGGCGAGGGTGTAAACCATTGTAGCGCGACGCCATAACGTCAGTAGCTTATATCTTGAAACATAATTGGGCACATTTCAGGTACTTGGGGAAAAGTAATAATGCGGTACAAAAGCTTAAATTGTGTTGAAATCGAGAGCAATGACCCACCTGACAAAAATTAACTCGTGTAGGAATGCTAGCTAAGCGGATTTCAGCGCAAAATCTGACCCTCAATAAAGTTGAAAATGTGTTACTACCCAGCTAGCTAGTCCGCTCATCCCCATGTTAAATCTTATAGGGTGATTATTCATCGCTTACGAGATAACGGGAAGGCTTCCAGCTATGAAATTGGACAATTGGGTGCAGTACAATACGAACTGCTTACCTTTTTATGGTTTAGAGCCTAGGGGCGTAAGGGTGATGGCGTGGGAGGGTGCGTAAGTACGAAAATATTGTTATAACCATTGTTAGTATTGTCGGCATTGGACGGCCAAAGTACGGACAATGAGAACGTGTACACTGACGTGTGTGCCTAGACACACACTAGTGTATTGCGATCAATCTTTACAACGTTGCAAAGAAATTGTATTCATGTCCAATTCACGAAAAATAAGCCAACTGTAAAAACATAGCAAAATAAACAAAGCCAAAAACTGGTGAAGAGGCCACCAAGTTGAGTGGTTCGGCCCTTCAAAGGAGTTATACCAACACACCAAAACTAACGAAATAAAACAAATTACAACAAAATTAAAACCAAGCCAAAAACGTATAAAGAGATGACTAAGTTGAGAATGGTTCGGCCTATAGGCAAAAGGTGGTAGCAAATTTTTGAAAACCAATTTCTTGTTCGATGTGGCACTTTATTACACATCTGCACGGAAGAGGAGTTGAGTCAATGCACAGTTTTAAAAAAAGGAGTGATATCGTATCAAAAACCAAAACTGGTAAAAGGGGCCGCCAAGTTCCGAATGGTTCGGCCCTTCAAAGGAGTGATATCAACACACCAAAACATTCACCAACTTAATCGCACCAAATAATAGTTTGGACATTAAATGAAAACTTGAACATAGCTACCGAAAGTAGCAATGTTCTAGTTTTCATTTAATCTTCGAATTATTAAACGGTGCGATTAACTTGGCGAATGTTTTGGTGTGTTCATATCACTCCTTGAAGGGCCGACCCAGTTGCAACTTGGCGGCCCCTTTTACCAGATTGGTTTTTGATATGATAACCATTACTTAACACTATCTTGGCCCATAGGTACAAAGTTCAGCTGGTCAATAAACACATCATTCATTCAATCAACCTGGTCTACATCACCATTGTTGCCTGTTGCAAGATTGTAACGTTTTAACTTTATTAGTCTCTCAATTCGTGGTCTCCTGTGGCTTTTTCTGAAAATTCTGCCGGCATACAACTTTTTGATATGATCAATTTAAGTCCGCGTCTACAAGTAACTAAGACTTTCTATCAGGTTGCCAATTTCGGAGTTCCAGACATAATTAACAACAAAATTTGCATTGTATTAGCTGACTGACACATTCTTTCATTTTGATCATCAGTAAAATATGTTAAAATCTTGAGTTAGCCAAAATGTGACATTCTGCGCGACCAGGCTTAGTTTGCACGGTAGCAATGAAAACGACCAGCATCGAAATTGTAGTCAGGGTTGTAGCCGATTGTTCTCCGATTTTGAAGTCGTCGTTAAAGACATCTCGCGTTGTATCGTGGGCGTTACACTAGGCGGTATGTGGGCTTTTCTTATGTGTAATCAATTGCCAAGGTTCAAAGCATGGTGGAACTGAGGTCATGTATTGTTGTCACAGAGCCAACAACATGCATAACACAACTGTAACGGGCGCTGCCGACATTAACAATATTGGCAACAATATTACTTACATTTAGTTACGCTCATGCTTTTCCAATGACAATCCACAGGTTGCAAACCCAAAAAAAGTATTAGCAAACAAAAACGAACTCGTTTGATGCTTAAGGTAAGGTTTAATTGATCCCAAGTGAAAACGGCAAAGGAACACAAATAAACTTTCCTGTACGGTTTCAGATTCAGCAGTGCTGCTGTACCGTTTAGTCCACCTGAAACCATACTGCTGTACCATTTTTACTTTTGCTTATGATAGATAATTTAATGATTGGTGCATTCTACTTGTACTTGGCTAAACGATATTCCTGAAAAATGTTTAAAAACTAATTGTCTTTGTGTGCTTAGCACAGAGCTAGTGGTAATTGAGGGTTCATGTGAGTCGTTGAAAACCTGGAACTGTTCTGGAAAGTAATGAAATTTCTTGCCTGGAAAAGTGCTTGAAATTTTCAAAAAATGATGTGTCATCAGTAGGGGGATGAACGGAAAGTAGACTGAAGAACACTGAAAAATTTTGCCAAGAAAGTAGTAGAGTGTGTAGCCTTACATTCTTCTTCCTTTGTTTGGGCATGAAAGGTTTTGAAATTTTGGCTTTGCATTTACTTGCATTTACATGTACAGTCGTGGGCATATTTAAATCAGGATTTGAAAATCTTCTAGTTTTGTTATAATAGCTCGGATCCTGACATATGATACACCGTTGGAAAGCTTGAAATCTCATATTTCTCCTGGTGTCTGTGTTTTTAAGATACAGTGGCTCATGTGAGAATGCGCGGGCGTTAATTAGACCCCTTGCATTCGTCCTAAAGAAACAATTTAGTCAGAAAATTGAAAATTATTCAGCAAAAAGACAACAATATGTATAGTATGTTCTAATGAAAAAATATTTTAATTGTAATGTGCACGTGAATAAAAAAATACAGATAAGTTGAAGATAATTACTATTATTATTAATATTTGCAGTGGAGTTTATTTGATGGGACATTGCAACAATGCACAGGATTTTCTATGCAATGCAGCAGAGATCGTTCCAGCATTGTTGTTTATATACGCAAACACGAAAAAACCGATCAAAGGACAGATATTTCGTAAGCCTAGTTGGTAATCGAAAAGAGAAGGGAGGAGGGGAGGGAAGGGGGCAGGCTAAGATCGCCTGTGGCCTCCTAGCCTACACAAACGTAAAAATTACCAAGGAAGTGACAGGTGTATTAAACGTTTTGAGTCGAAAAAGAAGTTATAAAGGAGGTGGTTGGGGTAGGGGGAAGTAGGGCTTCTTCCTGGCCTGTAGCAATATATTTGTTTCTTTGCTGCCAAAACATCTTAACCTGATAATTTAGCATTACATTCCTTGAATGTGATGTTCCCCTGGAGGTTTCTTCCGGTGCGCAGCCGCCTGCTTGCATGTCCCCTACTGCGCATGCGCGTGGTAGTGCTCCCTTATAAAAGCGACAGCGCGCACGCTATCGGCATTCATTTTCCTCCAGAGGTGTCTCCACGCCACCTCAGCTGTTCCCCAGCTTTCGCACGGAAAATTGGATTCTACCCGAAGATGGCCGCTGCCTCCGAAGCTCCCGCTTCGCTCGCCGCTCCCTCTCGTGCTCTCCTTCGTCCGCAAGCAACTGGCTTCTCCCTCGCCAACCGCTGGATCTCCGCCCTCGACCTCGCCGCAGTTGGCCCAATCCCTGCCGCCTCCTTCACCGAAGCTCCATCTGCAAGCAACAACGTCTTCTCGGACTCTCCCTTGCAACCCGGCCAGCGCACCCCGCCGGCCGAACCCATGGACCTACCGGCTCTACGGGCGAAAGACGTCTACCGTAAAGCCAAGAAATCCCTCCAACGGGCTACGGCAGCTACCCTGTCTCCAGCCCGCAACTCTCCCTTGGACTTGTCGTCTAACTCCTCCCGGATTGGTTGAAGCGTCTCCCGCAGCGACGTCCGGCACATCGTCCAGGAAACGGTCCGTATGATGCAAGACAATCCCATGCCGCCTCCCTCCTGCACGTCTTCCGCCCGACACGCCCGCACGCAAGCCTAGATCACTTCTGCCTCCAGCCACGACTCGGGCAAACGCGGCTCAACGCCGCCCCCTGCCGCCCAGAAGAGACTCAAGTCATCTTCTCCCTCTCGTCCGCAAGCTTCTCCTCCTGCGGGCCCCACGGCGACTACCGAAGCCTCACATCCCGCCATCTCTCTTTCGTCCGGCAAGAGGATTCACTTCCCGGACGAGGCCACCGATGACCAAGTTTTCCCCTTGGCCGCGCTTCTCAAGACGGTCGAAGAAACCATCCGCGACTGCTTCCTATTCAAGCCCTCGCAGTCGGCCGACGCTCCCGTGATCAACCTTGGGCTGAAAACTGGCTTCGGCTTTGCCCTTAGGGACAAAGACACCAAACCCCGCAATCTTCTCGGGCAATCCACCACGCTGCTAACCTGCCTCCTCGGCAATGAAGGCTCCCTTCTCGGCAACGGCGACCCTCTCATCCTGGACAAAGATCCGCCACCACCTCGTCCAGGCCGTGAAAACAGCTTCTTTCGTCCGTTGGGCGACGGCGCTACAAACCCGAACAACTTCGCTACCTACCCGGAATGTGAATTCTTACGCAGCGAAGTGAAGATGGATTTCGGCACTGCTCTTTCCATCCCGAAGAAGGCTGACATCCTTACTTTCGTCCTTTACGACAATAACAAGTGTCTTCGGCTCAGCCTACGGGCCGCCTCTCAAGCCGACGTTCTCAACACGGCGGTAAACGCACTATGCGAGAAATTATCCTCGGACGCAAGCCCCGAAGAAATACGCAGTCTTTCGTCCCTAATCATGCAGCTCTTTCAGAAGGCAAGCTTCGCCACGTATCACTTCATCAACTGGGCTACGAGAGCCCTTTTCAACAACACTCTACTGCTCCGAGACATTGCTCTTTCGTCCGCAAACAACCTAAACGTCTCCACGATGCACCGGCTCCGCAACCAGCCCATCCACGAGTCGGACACACTCTTCCGGGGCCTCATCCCAACTCTCGCTCCCCACCTCGACATCGCCCGTAAACCCAAGCCATTCAAACAGCTCCCATCGCCCGGCTCTGAAGAATAAACAGCCCAACCCCCGGCCTCCCTTGGACAACTGGAACAGGATGCCGGCCCCTTCCCAGTCCCCATGTCACAACGACTCTCGTCCGAAAAACCTGCAGCCCTTTCGGACGGACCAGAACCGTTCCGGCCAACGCAACCAGAAGCGAGCCACCACTCCAGACCGACGTAGTCGCCACTCTTCACCAGGAGGCAAAACCAACTTTCGTAAGAACCAACAATGACGCCTCTCACCCATCCTGTCTTCCAGTCGGGGCCAGATTACGTTTTTTTCTCCCAGCTTGGCTATAACTAACAAAAAATCCAGAAGTCCTTTTTATCGTCAAACACGGCTTTCGTCCGGAATTTCTGTCGAAGCCACCGCTCCTCCCATCACCGCCACGGGAATTCTCCCCACCACCAACACAACAACTATCGTTCGAAGTCTCAGAACTCCTGCGGAAGGATGCGATAAGGGAATGCCACAAGCCAGGCCCGGGCTTCTACAGCTCCATCTTCACCCGACCAAAGAAGTCAGGAGGCTCCCGCTTGATCTTCAACTTGAAACCTCTCAACAAATTCATCTCAAACGACCATTTCAAAATGGAAACTCTCGAATCCATCCGTCTTTCGTTCAAGCAAAACGACTGGACAGTCTCGATCGACCTAGAAGACGCTTATCTCCATGTCCCACTCCATCCGTCTATCACGCACCTCTTTCGGTTCATCTACAACCAAAAGGTCTACGAATTCCGTTGTTTTCCCTTCGGCCTGAATGCAGCCCCCAGAATCTTCACCTTGGTTCTCAAACCTATTCTGGCACATCTACACCAAAACGAAATTCAAGCCAACGCTTACCTGGACGATTGGGCCCTCAACAACTCGGACCCCCTTACTCTACTACAAAACAGGGACAAGACCATTTCCCTACTAAACCGACTGGGCTTCGGAGTAAACTACTCGAAATCTCGCCTAATCCTAGCACAAACCTTCACCTTCCTGGAAGCCTCTTTCGACCTCCACACAGTAAGAATTGCCCCCTCCCCGGAGCGGATAGAAGACCTCCTTCTCCACACCCGCCTCTTTCGTCTCCTCGGGAACTAAACTCCCTCATCGGGAAAATGGATGCAATGGCAAACCTCGTCCCCTACTTCACCACCACCGCATAGCCAACCGGGCAATCAATCCAGACCTCCCGGACAAGCAAACCCCCTTCAGCCCCGACTTTCCTCTGGACTCCCTCCTTTGGTGGTCAGATGTCACCAACCTCACGAAGACACAACCTCTCCACGAACCACATCCCGAGGTACTCATCTTCACGGACGCTTCAAAGACGGGCTGTGGTGCCCACCTGGGAACACAAGAAGCCTTCAGCCTTTGGCCTCCATCCTGCACGGACCACATCAACTACCTCGAGCTCCGAACAATCTTACTCGCCCTACATCATTTCCTTCCCAACATCAGGAACAAAACTATACAAATTCAGTCAGACAACACGACTGCTCTGGCCTACATAGAGAAACAAGGAGGAACGAAATCCAGATGTCTCCACCACCTAACCTCAGAAATCTTCAACCTCTGCATCCCGCACAACATCACACTCCTTCCTCTCCATATCCCAGGCAACAGGAATGTGATTGCCGACTCCCTATCACACTCGAAACCTCCGACAGGCGAATGGTGCCTCAAGAAATCCATCTGCGAATCTCTCTTCACCATCTGGGGCACTCCAATGATAGACCTGTTCGCCACGAGGCACAATGCCAGACTTCCCCACTACATCAGCCCGATCCCGGACGACTCGGCAATAGTAATAAACGTCCTCACGTTTCCTTGGCACAACCTATTCGCCTACCTTTTCCCACCCTTCAAACTACTTCCACAAGTACTTCGGAAAATAGAGGAAAGTCACAGCCTGTTCATTCTAAAGCACCCCTCTGGCCATCGGCAGCATGGTTCCCACTCCTTCTAGAATTTCTAGTCGACATTCGAAGAAGTCTACCTCTTCAACCAGATCTTCTATCCCAACAGAAAGGAACAAAGCTACACCCGAACGTGGCCACCCTCAACCTACACGGGTGGCTACTATCATCAAACTCCTTAAAAAGGCTGGAATTCATCAAGAAGAGGCTGAACGCATCGCCTAAAAGGCAACAAGAGACTCCACTAACCGGATGTATGATAGCCACTGGTCAAAATGGATTCGTTGGTGTATCACAAAACAAGTTAATCCTGTCAACCCACCTCTTCCCACCCTCCTGAACTTCTTCAGAGACCTGTTTAACATCGACAAACTCAAAGGCTCTACAATCCTCGTCTACCGCTCTGCCTTAAACACTGTCTTCAAAGCCGCCAACAACATGAACCTACTTGACGACTACGGAATTTCAGCCCTGCTTCGTTCATACGAAAACGAAAGACCCACTACCAGAAAATCAATAACGGACTGGGACCTTTCTCTCGTTCTCCAGTCATTAATGAGCGAACCATATGAACCTTTACAGGACACCTCCCTTCATCTCATGACCCGCAAGACGATCTTTCTTGTCACTTTAGCTGCCAGCCTTCGTTGTTCAGAAATCCAAGTCCTCTCAGCAGATCCTGCATACTGCATCTTCGGCCCCAACTTCTCTTCTGTCACCCTATATCCGAGGTCACAATTCGGAGCTAAAACACAGAAACCTTCGGAACCACCGAAACCAATCACCTTTCCAGCTCTATCCACCCTAGTTGGAAACGAACCGGAACGCCTTCTATATCCAGTCAGAGCCTTACGCTTCTACCTAGCTCGGACACGTCTTGAAGACATTCGCCGAGGAAGAAACCAACTCTTTCTCCCAGTCGACCCCCAATCTGGTGAAACATCAGCTGCCATGGTTTCAAGATGGATTAAGAAAACAATCGAAGCAGCCTACGAAAAAACTCCGAATGAGAGCATGAGAGTGACGGCGCACGAAGTAAGAGCTGTCTCCACATCATGGGCCCACCACAACGCCATCCCAATAGAAGACATTTTGGCAGCAGCGTCCTGGCGCCATCAAACAACCTTCACCTCCCACTACCTGAGGGATATGTCAAGAGAAGAATCAGGTCTACACCGGCTAGGATCGATCGTCGCAGCCAGAACTGTGGTCAACCCCCATTAAGCACTCAGAACAACGAAGCAAGCCACCCAGAAGGAAGCAAGCCACCCAGAAGGAAACAAGACCCAAACAACCGTCCTTTTCATGGCCACAGAACCCTACGAAAGAGACCCAAGTTCCTGCTATCACTTGTTCTGAATAAAGTGCGAAATTTTTTCTCTTTCAGATTAAAAATCTTTTGGGGGGAACGCCTGCTTGCATCCCGGGGCGCTCGTCAGGTCGGTGCCAGCCACCAAACTTGACGAGGTCAACCTGATAATGCTAAATTATCAGGTTAAGATGTTTTGGCAGCAAAGAAAGAACATTTTGCCGGCCCCCAATCCGGCCGGCTAAAAATGGTTTCTTTGTGCCTAAAACATACTTAACCTACTTCCGCCCTGCCTCCCCTCTTAAGTCACCGCCTGACAAATTGAGAGTAAAATGAATGCCGATAGCGTGCGCGATGTCGCTTTTATAAGGGAGGACTACCACGCGCATGCGCGGTAGGGGACTTACAAGCTGGCGGCTGCGCACCGGAAGAAACCTCCAGGGGAACATCACATTCGAGGAATGTAATGCTAAATTATCAGGTTAAGTATGTTTTAGGCACAAAGAAACCATTTTTAGCCGGCCGGGCTGGGGGCCGGCAAAATGTTCTTTTTAAATTTATTTCTTGTAGTTTCAGCTGAAGTAAATTATGTGTTGATGATAGCTCAATTTTGAATCTTACAAGAAACGAGTGAGATCCATTGCTCACAGCATCAAAAAAAACTTACGTAAATTCGAACAGCATTGTTTTTTTGTAAGAAATTTGCCAACAGACAGCTTACACGTAAAAAAAGGTAGTGTAGAATTAAAATCATAAAAGGTAAAATAGAATTGAAAACAAACTTTAATGTTGCTGCTGGTGCAATACACTTGTTTTGTTGATCTTTAGAAATGCAATGCTTGCAATGCTTGCTTTCACTTTTTAAACACAAAAAGATCAAGTTAGATCGACTGGAAACAACATTTTTTACAGTTATCAATAAAAATCAATTTTACAGTTATCAATCTCATTGGAGGGGAGTAGAGGTGGGGGAGGCGAAGATCGCCCTTTGTCTCCCAGCCAAGCTAATATTTCTCTTCAAAGAGGAATAGAAACGATAAAAAAAAGTTATCGAGCTGCTCACATACACAAACATAAAAACTACCACGGAAATGACAGGTTTATTAAAAGTTTTGAACCAAAAAAGAAGGTGGGGTGGGGCGGTTAAGCAGGGCAGGGGTGCATAAAATTCTTACAGGACAATTTCCCACAAAATTTTCCTACAGATTTTTCAAATTTCCACAGCCTTTCACTATGTAGGCAAGCCATTTTTCAGTGAATTTCCTCAGTTCGCTGAAATTTCCCAAGAACCTCGTTCTAGCGTTCTGGCATATTCTGCACCCCTGAAGCAGGGTTTCTTCCAGGCCACCGGCAATATATTTGTTTTAAATTTATGTCTTGGAGCTACAGGTCGACTAAATTATGTGTTTAAGACACGGCTTAGTTTGAATCTTACCAGACATTTTCGGATGAAGAAAGTAATCTAGTAAAGGGCTTCACACTGGGCTTCAAACCTGGGCTTCAAACTGGGAAATCACAGATATGCCATGGGCAGAAGGAAAATATTCAGAATAGGCTTAAAGAGTTCCCATAGTTGGTGATGGATGATGATAGTCTCTCACACAATCCTGGCTGGCATCCTGCTATAAAGCTTTACAAGGACCAGTTTTCAAGAGTTCGATTTTACCTGGACCCTACTTCAACTTTTTCAAACAGCTATAGGCTGAGCACTGCCACAAGTTAAACACAACGCATAGTGGTTGCTCTTAAGATTGCATATGCATTGGTGCGGGTCGAACAGTTGGCTACTCCTTTTGGGCATAATTTATCCAAGGCTGCAAGACATTCACACGACAGAAACTCGATCAAATTCCGTAAACAAGCTCAGTTTTGTACAGATTACTACTTCGGGTGTAGAAGAAGTATTAGCATTTATCAGATTGCAGATAGAAGATATCAGAAAGCGTTGTTGCAGTATTTGTTATTTTTGATGTTAAAGAAACGAAATTGGCAGTAAATAGCCTAATAGAAGTAAGCAAAGTCCACAATAGAGCTGATATTGTACGAATTGTCAAGGATGAAAAGTGAGCAGTAATGATAACGAAAAAAATAAGTGTCATCATGAGTCCAAGAATCGAACCCATGTCTTTGGATGTTTCCTCTACAATTGAATTGATATGATTTTTGTTTCCTAATTTTGCGCGACACATAAACGTAAGTCTAGATAAGTAAAGTAGCTCATCGTCTACTAAACTGTTTATGGGGAAGAAAATCTGTGAGGATTACCGCTTCTTGAATTAAAAAAAAAAGTAATCTACATAGGTCCAAACTAAACTGATTGTGCTCACTTGTGTATGTTTTACAATCACGTGTAATACAACAGGGAATATAATTAATCAACCACCATTAATCATACCAAAGTGAGGATTTTCTTTAGACTGTTCAAGAAACGATTTACAATTATATTTTCATAAGAAACTCGCAGTCCATATTTCCTCTAAAGCAAAAACCATAAAACCAAAAGAGGTGATATCGTGCAGAAACAACCCTTCCCAATGTCGGTCGCCACTCGCCATTAGGCGAGTGGAAATCAACAGTTGGCGACTTGGAATTTGCCTTACTCGCCAAAATGGCGACTAGCTGCAGAGCATGCCACTAAAAAAGGGGTATCTCTGGAACCGTACAAGTTAGAGACGAACGGTTTGCGGCGTTATGCTTAGATTTATAAGGGCTATATAACTGGATTTTCTGTATTAATACTGGAGTTTAAGAAAATTCCACAATTTTGTTAATGCATACATGAGAGAAACCTTTCATCATACAAAACGTATTAGGTATGTGACGAGTAGAAATTGTGAAATGGCGAGTGCTTTGTAAGGTCTACTGGCCAAGTGGCGACTGCTACTAGATTGACATTCGGAAGGGTTGTGCAGAAACCCCATAGGGGTAAAGGTACCATCAAGAGTCCGCCATAGAAAGTAGTGATATCAGAGCCAAAATGGCTGCCACAAAGTTTCCCGTCCCAACCCTGATCACTCAATCGTAACTGACACCTAGGTGATTGTTAATTTAGCTTGAATGATCACGATTCGGACTACAAACTTGGTGGCAGCCATTTTGGCTTGATATCACTACTTTCTATGGCGAAAACTTGATGGGCCCCTTTACCCATATGGGGTTTTTGTATGATCATTATTGTTACTCACTTGCCATCCGTGCTAGTTTACAATGTCGGCTCCATTATGTTCTTCGTTGTAGTCTGTTGTTTTTATGCTATAGGCTGGTGCAAATGAAGTACACGCTAATCATCATTGCAAGCTGGTCGCAAGCCAAAAATCGTAGCAAAACAAAAGCGAGCTGTTTTTTTCAGACGTAAGGTCCAATCCTTTCAAAACGGCACATATATCAAAGAGGTCCACGAACTTGACGAAGACCAATCCATGGTGCGCCGTATATTGTGAAACATCGGATTGAATGGAAGGATTGTGGCCAAAAAAGAAATGCTGTCACAACGGCACGTCAACACTTGATACGAGTTTCGCACATACCACCAACAGGAGACAGTGGCATACTGGAACACTTGTTTTCTGCGACGAAAAGCATTGGCGCAACTCTGATTCCAGCCAGAGATGTATCCGACGGTCATTCAATGGGCGGTTTGATACCAGATACGTAGCTCTTAAAAGATCAAGTGGTAAGATTTGGGCTTAATGTTTGGGGATGGATTGAACACCATGGTCCCGGTGCGCTAATTCGTCTAGCTGTTGCATGCTTCAATTCGAACACTACGTTGATGTCCTGCAAAACCATATGCAACCATCATTGGAAGCTGTGTATGGTAATGATTGGAGTTTCTAGCTTGATAGACCACCGGTCCACACTGTTCGCATCGTCCAAACCTGGCTAAATGAAAACCACATCAACGTTTTGGAATGGCCTCCAAAAAGAGAGGACTTGTCACCGATTTAAAACGTCTGGGCAGAATCGTTTGGTAAATTGATTGCTTGCTCAAACGCTGATGAACTTTAGTTAGCTCTTCAGGAAAAGTGGGAAGAGTACCACCAAAAGCAAAATTATTTTTAGAACTTGTGTGAAAGTACCCCAAACTCAGTGGAGGCAGTGATACGAAATCACTGGCAGTGGACCAAATACGAACTGACTTGCCGATTCATGCGACTTGGCCATTAGCTAACAAAATAATAGACCATTTCCTGAAAAAAAAACAGATATAGTTTTTTATTGTTTCCAGTCGATCTAACTCGATCTTTTCTTGTTTAAAAAGTGAAAAATGCAAGCATTGCATTTCTAAAGATCAACAAAACAAGTGTATTGCACCAGTGGCAACATTAAAGTTTGTTTTCAATTCTATTTTGCCTTTTATGATTTTAATTCTACACTACCTTTCTTTGTTGCCAAAACATCTTAACCTGATAATTTAGCATTACATTCCTCGAATGTGATGTTCCCCTGGAGGTTTCTTCCGGTGCGCAGCCGCCTACTTGCATGTCCCCTACCGCGCCGGCAGTCCTCCCTTATAAAAGCGACAGCGTGCACGCTATCGGCATTCATTTTCCTCCAGAGGTGTCTTCACGCCACCTCGCGCCGCTGTTCCCCAGCTTTCGCACGGAAAATTGGATTCTATCCGATGATGGCCGCCGCCTCCGAAGCTCCCGCTTCGCCCGTCGCCTGCTCTCATGCTCTTCTTCGTCCGCAAGCTACCGGCTTCTCCCTCGGCAACCGCTGGATCTCCGCCCTCGACCCGATCCCTGCCGCCTCCTTCACCGAAGCTCCTTTTGCAAGCGCTTAACGTCTTCTTGGACTCTCCCTTACAATCCGGCCAACGCACCCCGCCGGCCGAACCCATGGACCTATCGGCTCTACGAGAGGATTTTCTACGGGCAAAGGACGTCTACCGTGAAGCCAAGAAATCCCTCCAGCGGGCTACGGCCACTCTTTCCCCAGCCCGCAACTCCCCCTTGGACCTATCATCCAACTCTTCCTGAATTGGTCGAAGCGTCTCCCGCAGCGAAGTCCGGCACATCGTCCAGGAAACGGTCCATGTGATGCAAGACAATCCCATGCCGCCTCCCTCCTGCACGTCGTCTGCCAGACACGCCCGCACGCAAGCATGGATCACTTCCGCCTCCAGCCGTGACTCGGCCAAGCGATGCTCGACGCCGCCCACCGGCAGCCAGAAGAGACACAAGTCATCTTCTCCCTCTCGTCCGCAAGCTCCCTCTTCTGCCGTCCCCTCGGCAACTACCGTAGCTCCGCAGCCAACCATCCCTCCCTCGTCCGGCTAGAAGATCCACTTCCCAGACGACGCCGCCAAGGACCAGGTCTTCCCACTAGCTGCGCTTCTCAAGACGGTCGAAGAAACCATTCCCGACTGCTTTCTCTTCAAGCCCTCGCGATCTACCGACGTTCCGGCTGTCAACCATGGGCTGAAAACTGGCTTCGGCTTTGCCCTCAGAGACAGAGACAACAAACCCTCCAACCTCCTCGGGCAATCCACCACGCTGCTAACCTGCCTCCTCCGCAATGAAGGCTCCCTACTCGGCAAGGGCGATCCTCTCGTCCTCGACAAGGAACCACCTCCACCCCGTCCAGGCCGTGAAAGCAGTTTCTTTCGTCCTTAAACCCGAACAACTTCGCAACCTACCCGGAGTGCGAATTCTTACGCAGTGAAGTGAAGATGGATTTCGGCACTGCTCTTTCCATCCCGAAGAAAGCTGACATCCCAACTTTCGTCCTATATGAGAACGACAAGTGTCTCCGGCTAAGCCTACGTGCCGCTTCCCAAGCCGACGTCCTCAACACTGCGGTGAACGCCCTATGCGAAAAATTATCCTCGGACGCAAGCCCCGAAGAAATACGCAATCTTTCGTCCCTGGTAATGCAGCTCTTTCAAAAGGCGAGCTTCGCGTCGTACCACTCCATCAACTGGGCTACGCGAGCACTCTTCAACAACACTCTTCTCCTCCGGGACATTGCTCTTTCGTCCGCAAACAACCTCAACGTCTCCACGATGCACCGGCTCCGCAACCAGCCCATCCACGAGTCGGACACGCTCTTCCGGGGCCTCATCCCGACTCTCGTCCTCACGTTGACATCGCTAAGAAACCCAAGCCATACAAGCAAGTCTCTTCTTCCTTTCGTCCGGCTTCAAAGAATAGACAACCCTACCCTCGTCCTCTCCTGGACAACCGGGATATGACGCCAGCTCTCTCTCAGTCCCAGCGTCAAAATGACTTTCGTCCGAAAAACCCGCAGCCCTTTCGGACCGACCAGCCTCGCTCTCGTCCCGCCCAGCGCATCCAGAAGCGAGCCGCCACTCCAGACCGACGTAGCCGCCACTCGTCACCAGCCGGCAAATCCAACTTTCGTAAGAGCCAACAATGACGCCTCCCGCCCATCCTGTCTTCCAGTCGGCGCAAGATTACAACTTTTTCTCCCAGCTTGGTTACAACTAATAAAGAACCCAGAAGTTCTCTCCATCATCAGACACGGCTTTCGTCCAAATTTCCTGTCAAAACCGCCGCTCCTTCCTTCACCACCATGGGAATTCTCCCCACCGTCAACACCACAACTTTCGTTCGAAGTCACAGAACTTCTGCGGAAGGAGGCGATAAGGGAATGCCACATGCCAAGCCCGGGCTTCTACAGCTCCATCTTCACTCGACCAAAGAAGTCAGGAGGCTTCCGGTTGATCTTCAACATGAAACCACTCAACAGATACATCTCAAACGACCATTTCAAAATGGAAACCCTCGAATCCATCCGTCTTTCGTTCAAACAAAACGACTGGATAGTTTCGATAGACCTAGAAGTCGCTTATCTCCATGTCCCACTAAATCCGACCATCACGCACCTCTTTCGGTTCATCTACGACCAAAAGGTCTACGAATTCCGTTGCCTTCCCTTCGGCCTGAATGCAGCCCCCAGAATTTTCACATTGATTCTCAAACCTATACTGACTCACCTACACCAAATCGGAATCCAAGCCAACGCCTACCTGGACGACTGGGCCCTCAACAATCGGGACCCTCTCACGCTACAACGAAACATGGACAAGACCATTTCTCTTCTAAACCAACTGGGCTTCGGAGTAAACTACTCAAAATCCCGCCTTATACCAGCCCAAATCTTCACCTTCCTGGGAGCCGCTTTCGACCTCCACACAGCAAGGATTGCCCCCTCCCCGGAGCGAATAGAAGATCTCCTTCTCCACACCCGTCTCTTTCGGTCGAAAACAAGTTTTTCTCCTCGGGAGCTAAACTCCCTGATCGGGAAAATGGACGCCATGGCAAACCTCGTCCCCTATGGCCGATGGATGGTAAGACCACTTCACCACCACCGCATAGACAACCGAGCAATCAATCAGGACCACCCAGAGAGCAAGTCCCCTTCAGTCCCGACTTTCCTCTGGACTCCCTCCTTTGGTGGTCAGATGTCACCAACCTCACTAAGACCCAACCTCTTCACGAACCACATCCCGAGCTGTTCCTCTTCACGGACGCTTCGAGAACCGGCTGGAGTGCCCATCTTGGCACGCAAGAAACCTCAGGCCTTTGGCCGTCAACCTGCACGGATCACATCAACTCCCTCGAGCTTCGGGCAATTTTATTCGCTCTACACCATTTCCTACCCAAAGTCAAGGGGAAAACAATACAAGTCCAGTCCGACAACACATCTGCCCTGGCCTACATAAGGAAAGAAGGAGGAACGAAATCCAGATCACTTCACCACCTAACATCGGAAATATTCAACCTCTGCATACCGCACAACATCACACTCCTACCTCTCCACATCCCAGGCAACAGGAATGTGATTGCCGACTCCCTGTCACGCCAGAAACCACCGACAGGCGAATGGTGCCTCAAGAAATCCATCTGCGAATCTCTCTTCACCATCTGGGGCACCCCGATGATAAACCTGTTCGCCACGAGGCACAATGCCAGACTTCCCCTCTACATAAGTCCGATCCCGGACGAAACAGCAGTAGCAGTAGACGCCCTGACGTTCCTTTGGCACAACCTGTTCGCCTACCTCTTCCCCCCCTTCAAACTCCTCCCTCAAGTTCTTCGAAAAATACAAGAAAGCCAGAGCTTGTTCCTGCTCATAGCCCCCCTCTGGCCATCGGCAGCATGGTTCCCACTACTTCTAGAACTTCTAGTCGACATTCCAAGAAGTCTACCTCCTCAACCAAATCTTCTGTCCCAACAGAAAGGAACAAAGCTACCCGAACGTATCCAACCTCAACCTACACGGGTGGCTACTATCATCAAATCCTCAAAAAGGCTGGAATTCATCAAGAAGAATCCGAACGCATCGCCTCAAAGGCAACAAGAGACTCCACTAATCGAATGTATGACAGCCACTGGTCAAAATGGATTCGTTGGTGTATCACAAAACAAGCTAATCCTATCAACCCACCTCTTCCCACCCTCCTAAACTTCTTCAGAGACTTGTTCAACATGACAAACTCAAAGGCTCTACAATCCTAGTCTACCGTTCTGTCTTCAAAGCCGCCAACAACACGAACCTACGTGACGACTACCGAATCTCAGCCCTCCTTCGCTCATACGAAAATTAAAGACCCACTACCAGAAGATCGATAACAGACTGGGACCTTTCACTCGACCTCCAGTCCCTAATGGCCGAACCATATGAACCCTTACAGGACACCTCCCTTCACCTCATGACCCGCAAGACGGTCTTTCTCGTCACGTTAGCTGCCACCCTTCGCTGTTCTGAAATCCAAGCCCTCTCAGCAGACCCTGCATACTGCATCTTTGACCCCAACTTTTCCTCTGTCACCCTATACCCAAGGTCAACATTCAGAGCTAAAACACAGAAACCTTCGGAACCACCTAAACCAATCACCTTTCCAGCTCTAACCACCCTAGTTGGAAACGAACCGGAACGCCTTCTGTGTCCAGTCAGAGCTTTACGCTTCTACTTAGCCCGGACACGTCATGAAGACATCCGTCGTGGAAGAAACCAACTCTTCCTCCCAGTCGATCCCCAATCTGGTGAAACATCACTAGCCATGGTATCAAGATGGATTAAGAAAACGATTGAAGCAGCCTACGAAAAAACTCCGAATGAGAGTGACGGCGCACGAAGTGAGAGCTGTCTCCACATCATGGGCCCATCACAACGCCGTCCCAATAGAAGAGATCCTGGCAGCAGCATCCTGGCGCCACCAGACTACCTTCACCTCCCACTACCTGAGGGATATGTCAAAAGAAGAATCAGGACTACACCGGCTGGGATCGATCGTCGCAGCCAGAACCGTGGTCAACCCCCCCCATTAAGCACTCAGAACACAGAAGCAAGCCACCCAGATGGAAGCAAGCCATCCAGAAGGAAGCAAGACCCAAACAACGGTCCTTTTCAGGGCCACCAAATCCTACGAAAGAGACCAACCTCCTGTTATCACCCATTCTGAGTAAAGGGCAAATTTTTTCTCTTCCAGATAAAAATTTTTTGGGGGAACGCCTGCTTGCACCCCGGGGCGCCCGTCAGGACGGTGCCCGCCACCAAAAGTGACGAGGTATATTGATAATGCTAAATTATCAGGTTAAGATGTTTTGGCAACAAAGAAAGAACATTTTGCCGGCCCCCAATCCGGCCGGCTAAAAATGGTTTCTTTGTGCCTAAAACATACTTAACCTACTTCCGCCCTGCCTCCCCTCTTAAGTCACCGCCTGACAAATTGAGAGTAAAATGAATGCCGATAGCGTGCGCGATGTCGCTTTTATAAGGGAGGACTACCACGCGCATGCGCGGTAGGGGACTTGCAAGCAGGCGGCTGCGCACCGGGAGAAACCTTCAGGGGAACATCACATTCGAGGAATGTAATGCTAAATTATCAGGTTAAGTATGTTTTAGGCACAAAGAAACCATTTTTAGCCGGCTGGGGCCGGCAAAATGTTCTTTTTCTTTTACGTGTAAGCAGCCTGTTGGCAAATTTCTTACAAAAAAACAATGCTGTTCGAATTTACGTAATTTTTTTTAATGCTGTGAGCAATGGATCTCACTTGTTTCTTGTAAGATTCAAAATTGAACTATATCATCAACATATAATTTACTTCAGCTGAAACTACAAGAAATAAATTTAAAGACAAATATATTGCTATTGGCCAGGAAGAAGCCCTGCTTCCCCCTACCCCAACCCACTCCTTCACAACTTCTTTTTCGACTCAAAACTTTTAATACACCTGTCACTTACTTGGTAATTTTTACGTTTGTGTAGGCTAAGAGGCCATAGGCGATCTTAGCCCCCCCCCCCTCCTCCCCTCCCTTTTCGATTACCAACTAGGCTTCCGAAATATCTGTCCTTTGATAGTTTTCTTTTTCATGTTTGCATATATAAACAACAATGCTGGAACGATCTCTGCTGCATTGCATTTGTAACAATGGAATGTGAAACGCTTAGCATAGAAAAGCCTGTGCATTGTTGCAATGTCCCATCAAATAAACTCCACTGCAAATATTGATAATAATAGTAATTATCTTCAACTTATTTGTATTTTCTTTACTCACGTGCACATTACAATTAAAATATTTTTTCATTAGAACATATATACATATTGTTGTCTTTTTGCTAAATAATTTTCCATTTTCTGACTGAATTATTTCTTTAGGACGAATGCAAGGGGTCTGGTTAACGCCCACGCATTCTCACATGAGCCACTGTATCTTAAAAACACAGACACCAGAAGAAATTTGAGATTTCAAGCTTTCCAACGGTGAATCATAAGTCAAGATCCGAGCTATTTTAACAAAACTGGACGATTTTCAAATCCTGATTTAAATATGGCCATGACTGTACAATGGTTGGATACAGCAGTAAGGTTTCACGTGGACTAAACAGGACAGCAACACTGCAGAATCTGAAACCTCACAGGAAAGTTTATTTGTGTTCCTTTGCTGTTTTGACTTCCGATCAGTTAAACCTTACCTTAAGCTTCCAACGAGTTCTTTTTGTTTACTAATTCATGCTACTTGGTATACCATGCAGTTTAGATTAGCTTGCTTTAATGTTTTGTATCTTTATCAATTACGGTTTGCACAAACCAACGGAAACAAACCCTTTAATCATCAGTCTTTGTCATTCTTGAATAATAACAATGTTTAAAACAATGTAAAACAATCAGTCTGGTTGGGTCGTTTACAGGTCCCTAACCCCTGCACCAGTAGACCAATTAGAAAATGCCTTATGGAAATGGCGCATCTACAGAGAAATACCTGTAAAATGAGCTAGAACCAGTTTATAGGACAAATAGTTTGATTTGTAGAGAGCATAGCAGAAACATGTCTTGCCAAGAACAAGAAGCCAAAATAAAAATTACGATTCCAGCTCAAGTCCTGATCGCCGATGTGTCCAATCGGAAATTAATAAAAGTTCGTACACATGTTCAGCGAGTCCAGTAAAGCTTGTACACTAAATTTTAGTGAAAAATATTGAAAGACAGCAGAGAAATTAAGCACGAATTTTCGGTTTTAACGTGGGAGGTTAAGGTTAAATCTTTACTGATGACGGTAATGGCATTCGTTTCATACTGCAGTTGTACGGCAAATTACGTGCCAGCCAATTCTTTGCTATGCAAGTGCAATAGTTGTATGCAAATTGACGTGAGAGTTGGCAGACTAGCTAATTTATCTAGCCGTCAGCTAGCTACTGATTTCAACTTTATTGATCAGAGTTTGCAGTAAAAGCCAGTACAAAGCCGTTCGCATATGAATTAATTTTTGTCAGGTGGGTCGTTGCTATAGACTGCAACGAAAGCTACGTTTCTTATTAGCGCTGGAAAACCTACATAACCTGTTAATTTTGCATTCATTCATCCTCAATGGATGTCTCCCTAGAGGTTTCTTAGTTGCTTGTAGCCGCCTGCTCGGTAAACCTGCTGCGCATGCGTGCGCAGGCCTCCTCAATAAAAGCGATGGCGCAGAGGCTTACGGCATTCATTTTCCTCTAGCGACGTCTCGCGTCGCTTCGTTTCCCAATCATTCGTTTCGAAAAACCTGGCTTTTCCGCACCCGTCCGGAGTCTGCTGCTCTCGTCTATCACCGA
Source organism: Lithobius niger (assembly GCA_023313725.1). Lineage (NCBI taxonomy): Eukaryota > Metazoa > Arthropoda > Chilopoda > Lithobiomorpha > Lithobiidae > Lithobius > Lithobius niger. Next base: position 74,394 of record JAHWFP010209983.1, read on the forward strand.
CCACCACCTGTTTTCGGATAGGCTGTCAGCGGACGCTGCCGTGCTGGAAATAACGTCGCATCTCAGTCGGTCTCGTCGCTGGCCTAGCGACAATGAGACAAAGGAAGGGAACAAAGGCCTAGCCCTGCTCCCAATCTAGTCGCGTGCCTAGCGACAAGGGGGAATGGAGAATAGGACCTTTGGACATGTGAGCGACAAGGGTTGACTATGGAAAAGTCAAATGGTGAAAGAAATCCCCTAAACCCAACCCACCCCTTAGTCACCCAGCAACGTTGATGGGGCAGGGAAGGGTAAAAATACCGTAGGTCATCACTCGGAGAGAAAATCCGATGAGACCGCAGGTAATGAGCCCAAGTCCTCGCATGGACCGTGGGCGACAAGGGGTTGACTATGAGAAAGTCAATGGGGCACCTTAGCACTCGCGATTGCCGCCAGGAAGAGTCGTGTACTGCTGGTCCTTCACTCTGTTCTCGCATGGAAGCAATGGCTGGCATTCAGTACCAACCAAGACGGATCGAGCAGCTCAAGCCCAATTTATTGCGACACGGAGCTTCGACACACGGGAAAAAAACAAGATTTGATAGACGAGGTTGAAAGTTACTTCATTCTGAATTTTTTATATAAAATATGCAGGGTGGCTACTAAATAAACAGTGTCCTTAGGTCAGGAACTAGCTTTTGGGCATAGTTGCAAAAGTTTGTAGCTAGTCGCAATATTCCATGTAAGCTCCTAAATACAAAATACGAGTTAAAATTTGTGTTTAGAATTCTATCCCATCCCCCCCCCCCCCCCCCAAAAAAAAAAAAAGAAAAATCGTGGGTACACAACTCCATTCTGTTAGCACCAAATTTTGTAAACATAGCCAGTGGGAACCGGGTTCGTAACTTCATTTTGAACACGCAGGGAGGACTGCATTTTTATGTGTGTGAAGATTTGGTGTTGGACACGAAAAATTCAGTCCCTTCCTCCTCCTCCCCCCCCCCCCCCTCCCCCCAACAAAAAAAGAAGGCTGGTTGACAATGTTAACATAGGCCGTGGGCGTAGACCGGATTTGTATTACTTCACTCTGAATGCTAACTGTTAAAAAAAAATGCATTTCAGACACTAGTCCACTCCAAAAAACAAATAAACCGAAAAATGGCTACAAAAAAAAACAGGATGAAGGAAATAAGCTGAAGGATAAAAAAAAAAATAAACTGGAAAAATAAACCGCAAAAAAAAATAATAATAATTAAGGAAAAAAACGCAGAAAAAAGCCCATGAAAAGAGGAATAAAAAAAAGCCAGGGGGGAAAAATTCGCTAAAAATTGCCGATGGGGAAAAAAAAGTCAAAAGAAAAAAACTTGTATTGTTCTTGTTGTTTTACCACGGTGTTATTAGGGTGTCATAGGTACGTCAGGTCACTTTGCCGTGGTTTGAATTTCACCAGGAAGGGTACGAGTTTCACCATAAAATGGCCTTTTTTCTGAGTTTTTTTTTTCCCGAGGCCTCATTGACTCAGGCCGTTTATAATCCGCAGCAATTTTTTTCAGTGTAATTTTTTTTCATGATTCGCTACTAATATTATTTTCATGCGTAGCACGTTGGGCTGAATAAGGTTAGGCTCTAGTTTTAGGGTTAGTTGCAGAAGATTAATTAGTGGCAATATTCCAAGCAAAGTTCGGTCCCTGCAAAATACTTTCTAGATCAAATTCTGTCCTCCCCCCCCCCAAAAAAAAAAAAGTCAATGCTGGCAACCTTTCATTTAGCATCGGCATGTTGACTATAGGGTCTAATGAGGACTGGATTGAGAGCATGAACTCTAACAAAAAATAAAAAAAAATCAGGTTGTCTCCTAAACAAACTACGCATTAGGTTAGGAACTAGTTTTTTTGGGTTTGTTGCAGAAGATCAAAGCTAGAGGCAATATTCCAAGCAAGATCAGAACCTACAATATACTTTCTAGATGAAACTTTACCCAACCAAAATCCATCGTAAGTAAGACTAAAAAATGTAATTTCTAGCCAGTTTTATTTTTGCCAGGAAATGGAGTTTTCACCCACCGTAGAATATTGTAAACTTATTGTAAACTTATTGTAAATTTTAGTTACACGGTTTAGGAGTTTTCATTAACCAAATTTATTACTATTACAAATCAGTAAAGCCAAACCTGGTATGTTGAGACGGACATAAATCAGTTTATCGGACGACTGTTTGATCGTTGTCTAAAGCTGATCATTTTCTAAAACTGATAATTTTCTAAAAGAGCACAAAAGAAATAGAAATTGGTAAAAATGGGTGGAACCACACGTGTTGTCATCAAAACATCAGTGTTAAATATCCCTAGATTGTTATAGTGACGCAGGGGCAAGATAGAGTGACGTCGTTACGTTGTTTACTACGTTTTTGTTTGGTAACGAAAGGTGTTTTTTTTTATCAATGAATGTGTGAGCAGGCAACTTTTCTAATAAACTTTCGACGCGACAATCGTCGGGTTTGAAGGGAAGGTTGCAGACCCGAAGTGTTTTCCGGACATCCACAGATATTTTTGTGTGATTTCATCGACTCGTTTAATGAATATCTGCCACCGTTTTCGTACAACTTGGTCTTTTGAGAAGCCATGACTGCTTTCCCAGTTCTTACACTTGGGAACACAATAACACGAGGCATTTTTTGTTTCGGCTGTTCAAGCGAACTAGTAGCGTGCCATGCTGTTGTATGGGCGCGAGTGAAGCGCGAAGGACCAGTAGTACCGCAGCGCCTCTGGTGGTTCAGAGCGACTAAGGTGCCCCATTGATGAACGAAATGCCCCAAAACCCAACCCACCCCTTCAGTCATCCAGCAGCGGTGATGGGGCAGGGAGGGGTAAACGTACCGTAGGTCGTCGCTTGGAGAGAAAATCCGATGAGACTGCTGGTAATGAGATCAGGTCTTCTCATGAAAGGAGAAGTAAGGAGGAAACGTCCCGTCTCCCCCAGTCTCGTCGCGTGCCTAGCGACAAGGGGAAAAGAGACAGAGCCCCTCTCCCTATCTCGTCATGCTCCTAGCGACATGAGACGGGGAATGGGAAAGAGGACAAGACGGGCGGCAAGTGGTAAAACGAAGTCCCCTAAACCCAACCTACCCCTAAATCACCCAGCAACGGTGATGCTGCAGAGAAGGGTAAACATTCCGTAGGACGGCATTCAGAGTGAAAATCTGGTTAGGCTGCAGGAAAAGAGCTGTTTTCTCGCATGAACTAACGAAGTATAGAAGGGAAACCATCCCGTCTCTACCAGTCTCATCACAAGTCTTACGTCATTAAGACGAAAAGACAAGAAATTAATCATCTTTCTCCCCCAGCCTCGTCGCGTGTCCAGCGACAATAGGAGAAAGTGAATGGCGACAGGGAGGTATGTCCCTTGTCAAGGGCAATAACGCAGAGGACTGAAGGATGTCACGTAGCGGTGGTCAAACGGAAATAAGGAAACCGGATACAACAGTAGGCATTATGCAGACACACGGCAGGAGGTCACACACCCCGTCCGCATCCGAGAAAAAGAGAGGCAGATCGAGAAGTGAGCCAAAGACGGAATGGGGGAATTGTCTCGTCACATGCCTACCAACAATGAGAGAAAGGGGAAGGAGACGGAAGCCAAAAAAGGTTTCCCCTCTCTCCCAGGCCCATCGCATTCCTAACAGCAATGAGGTGCGGAGTTAAGAAATTTTAAGGAAATTAAGGAGTTGAGAAATTACAACTTATATTTCGGCCATACATGCAAATCTACCAAAGTGTACGGTATCCAGAATGTAAAATTACCTAATGAAAAGCGTGTGTTACGTGAAAATGTACAACAAATCACATGGTTTTTTCGCCTTTTGTCTTATATCTGTGATTTTGTCGGGTAGCCGAGATACCAGGATACGGTAGATTTTACATGCACGCTTTCTGCTGTCCCTGTCAGACAGACGAGGAGATAAGTATCTCATTTCCCCTCATTGTCATGGGGGAAAAAGAACATAAAGTAAGAACATGAACTCAAAGCGGTTGTCATACGGATAATAAGGAGGCCAGGGAAGAACACGGGAATGCGGCAGATGTGCGCCAGGAGGTGAAAGAACCACTGGAAAGGGATCTGTGTCACCACGTCCGAGTCCGCTCGAGGTTGGGCAGGTCGGAGTGGGAGCCAAAGTTATCGTGGAAGCATAGAGGCTCGTCTGCCCCAGTCATGTCTCTTGCCGCAATGGGACAAGGGGTCATAAACTCAACACCTCGCCCAGATCGTCGCAAGAATGGCGACAAACGTTGAGGGGACCAATAGGAAAGGAGACCGGCACATCGGATAGTCCCAGGTTTTGTGACAGTGAGTCAAAGATCACAAGTAGAAAGAAGGAGATGTACATCACGGCTAGCTAAACTTCGTCAGAGAGAACATCAAGGGTCTCTCATCGCATGTCAGGCGACAAGGATACAAAGTCCCCACTAGCCAGGTCCTGTCGCAGATCGGGAAAAATGAGACAAAGAGACATACACCTCATCTCTCCTCGGCTCATCACATGTTAGTAATAATGCGACAGTGGCAGAACCTTTCAGGAGACGGTGGGACGTTTTCATCCTCATAGCACCGTTCGGGCTGGCAGCATCCAGATTTCTGCTATTTGGCATTTGAATAGAGATGGACCCGTCCCGCTGCCTTCATAGTTCACTTCCTGTCACAGCACAGGGGTGACTTTTTCCTGAATTCTAGAAGTACAGTCAGAAAAGCCGAGAGGTATAAGGTGCAGAATTAAGTTCTGGTCCTCAATGAGGGCGTGGGTTCAAACCCCACCTCTGACACGATTTTTACTGTAAGACCTTTCCAAAGAGCCTTCAGTGCCACAGGGTACCTATGATTCACAACTGCGGCACCAGCTGAAAAAGGGGCTTATATGGGGTAGAGGCACAACTCCGTTCCATACGACATTTATGTGAGGCCGTTCGGGGGTACTCTTCATCAGCACGCACCTATACCGGTATGACTCAGTACTCGGTATTATCCTCCACCCGAACCCCTCTATTCTGCATGCCGTGGGTGGAGACTCTAACCTGCAGCATGAACACGACCAAGGTTTCTGTAGAGGTTTTCGGACCGCACGCTCCAATTCCTCAGTGAATCTAAGAGGAAGGATTATGAATGTTGATGGATTAGGTGGTTCCTGTGGTGCAAGGATAACGACTATGACCCCTGCAACCCAACCGTAACTGACCTCCTTCTTGGTAGACCTATTTTCAAAGAGGACTTGCTGCAGCATTACAGGCTACCGACCAGCCACTGTGTAGGCAACCAGAGCATGACAGACCTCCCGGTGGTCCCTAGACTTATAGCAGCTTACCCATACGCCTGACCATGGTCCGCAATGCTTTCTTACAAGTGGGATATCCCACTAGTGTTACGCGACTAGTCTCGTACCCTGCATGACCCTACGTCTCAAGCACCCCTCGGCCACATCTCTCAGAGGAGACTGTATTCCTGATAGCGGTGGCATCTGCAACTGGGCAGAGTGGAGTCAGTTTTCCTCCGGGACGGGGGAACACTTGGGTTCGCGGGGGTAATCCTTCATGGTCCTCTCCGACATTGGCAGGGCAAAGACCCTGAAGCCAGGTCAATCGCCAAAACGTGTAATAATACATGCCTTAGGAAATTAGTGGCTGAAGGAGAGAAAGAAAGACTACAATGTCTGATTAGGGAACCGAGACACTATCGGGGAAAATTATAAAGTTCTACGGAAGAAAGTGACACAATGGGAGGGGCAACACCCCCCCCCCCCACCTTCCTGAATGTAGACCTACCTATTCACGGACACTACACAATGTAGGTCTGTCACCTCAAGTTTTCGGAAAATGATAAAGTGATATGGTTAGAAGGACATAAGACCTAGAAACCCTCACGTAGACGTACCCAAACATGTGAGAGCGTACGAGGCTGGAAAACTGGCTGCTTCATGGACCTACGGATGAGGCACACCACTAGATGAAGTAGTAGCAGCATGCTCCGGAAGGCACAGAACTACCCTTATAGCCCACTACCTCAAGGATACAAGTGGCTACGAAGGAAGGAAGAGGTGCAATGCCATGTCGTGGCAGACCAGACATCCAAGGAGTGTGAGGAAAAGGAAAAGACACTCGATAAGGTGGATACCTTCTAGAGGAAGTTAAATTTGTAACACAAGTGTCGAAACATGAGAACCTTTTCTTGCAGCATGGGTAGATATCATGCCCACCGTCCAGCGCGACAAATTCAGCATGATAACTGAAGGTAAATATTTTGAAGATAGTAAGAAACGAAAATTTTAATACACATTAAAACTAGTTTTTACGATTGAATAAATACTTACCTTCAGTTATAAAACCCGCCCGCCTCCCCGCTATCACTGGTCAAGAAAAGGTGACTAAGTGAAGCGACATGGGATAACAATGACGGCCTGGACTCGGCCTGTAGGCAGAGCAGCGTGCCTAGCGGGAGCTGCATACACTCGAATTTTTGATTGACACTTAAAATGCGGTTTTAAGAAATTTGGACAGTGGTAGCTTAAATAAGTGATTTAAGCATGATAACTGAAGGTAAGTATTTATTCAATAGTAAAAACTAATTTTAATGTGTATTAAAATTTTCGTTTTTACAACAGGCGTCTGCCCTTCCTCCCCTCTCGACTTGCCTTGGTAACGTTGAGAGTATTATAAAGAGATGAGGATTGAAGCTGCTCTGGCGTTTATATAGGGAGGACTGCGCCCGCGAATGCGCAGTGGAACAACTACGGGACTGGCAGGAAAGCCAACTTTCTTTTCTCTGGAAGAAGCACTGAGAACCCGAGAGAGTGCATTAAAAACAGGTAATGTATACTTTCGGTTGGGCAACAAAAACTATCTTTAACCAGCCATGCTGGAAAGATTGTTTTTATGAAAATACAACACTTTTTACGGGGTGGACTCAATTCCTGCACCACCATGTGACAACTCCACCGGGTGAAATAATTATAATGACCTACTTTTCATAACTACACAACACCCATTCAACCAGCACACCACTGTGCAAAACCAGCATACACAGTCACATTTGCGACTGCCGATACTTTTCGTACCAACATGAAAAAAAAAACCATGTCGCATACTACATTGACAGCACAAACTAACTCGGTAACTTTTTGTCCCAACGGTACGAAAACTAGGGAGCAGATACTTTGAAATACACCTAAACATCAACGATTCAAGCCCGTAAGGCATTTTATGCTCTAATCTTGGTTAAACTAAAGTAGAAAGGACAAAAAAAGGATATCTTTTCCTTAGCTCTGACTTTTATTGACAGGAAGTTTCTAAACCGGAAGTTAGCGTTCAAGAATTTACATCAGTCATATGTAAAAATTCTAAACTTCGTTATAATTCATAAATAAAACACACATCTGTGAGAAATAAGCATTTAACCGCCGATAATTGCTTGTTTGCGTGAAACTGCACAGTCCAGTATCTCGGGGTAGGGGGTCGAGGGGGGGGGGGGTCACTTGCGCTATACGCTTGTGGGATTTCCCCACCCCTCAACATTAGACTGCCCGTTTCTCGCAAATGAGCAATTATTGCTGGTCAACCACCTATTTCTCACGGATATCTATTACTAAAAATATTTCATTCTTAGTATTTTCCGGCATTTTGAGTATTCTAGCAGTTTTGATTGCTGGAGGCCTTTTATTGCTATTCGTTTTCAGTTTTTTTTGGCTGTTTTTTCCTATTTTTTCGAATGGGGGGAATATTTTCTGGAGGAAGAGGGATTGGTATTTAGGTGGGGGGGGGGGGATATTTTCCGGGGCTTTTCACCAGGAGGATATTCGTCTCGTACCACCTCCATAATTGTTTCCCTTTCATGATTCCCAAGTTTTATGAGGCATTTGATGCTGTATTTGTCAAATATTTGTTATTTATTTTCTTACTGAAGCCTATGGGAATTTTGAGTCACTCAAGAATGTTATTAAGTAGCACGTGCTCGACTGAATCTGCCTCGATAAATCTGACTCAAGTAAAGTTCGAGTCTTCATTGGAAACTAAATATGAAAGACGTACTCCACTTCAGTCTCAACTCATTGGAGTCGGACTTGAAGCCGAATCTTGAGTCAGGGTTCGGAGTAGGGGCCTAAATTTCCTTCTGAAAATTACTGTTTTTGTTGTTGGAATCTTCAAGTTTAGAATCGTCTGTCCATCGCCATAGTATTTTTGTGCCAGTTATCCGATACATTAAAAACTTTCCGCGTCGATTAGTGTGCCCAGTTTATGGATTTAAGTTTGTCAATCAGGGAAATCGGTTAAGGGGGTTTTGAGTCTCTCAAGTACACAAAAGGATGAAACTTTAATGTACCTGCCCGGCACCGATGCAAATATGGGGTTTTCAGGGAAATTAATTGGATATTAATGTGAGACAACTAAATGTTTTGACATCCAAGAAAATATCTTTAGCACCAGCATGACGTCTTTCAGTTAATGGTCGAAGAGTATTCATAGACAAATAAATTTTAACCTTTTTACCCTTTTAACCTTTAACTCGTCAACCTGGCGAGTCTCTTAACTTTTACCTTTTTAACTCTCATATTTCATCACTTTCACCCTTTACCTCACTGCGACTAGATAATCAGGGATAATCAAGATCTCAGTGTTCACAAAATAGTTCACTCTTCTCCTAGGAATAAAACCTTGTGAATAAGTGGATTTATCATTTTTACCCCAGTATTAATAAGGTGTTATTAGTTTACATCCCTGAAAATCTCATAAGTTTTGATGATTCATAAATTCACCCGCAGCTGTCATAATGCACACATGAAGTAAGGGTTCCATCACTGTTGGTAGCAACGAGCTGCACTTGCCAACCACTGAATCAGCTTGGGAGAGACGTTTTAACTTGCGTCGCTGACAGGCTTTCTATCCACTTTAACGGTTGCTATGGTTATTGCTAATTGACGATAGTTGGCTTCCGTGACTAGTCAGCTCTGCACGTTTGATCCATTTCTATGTCTACTAGCTATATGGTGATATGACCGAATGCTCTAACGCTAATAAATATAGCGCACATTGTTTTGAGGAAATTATTCTGTCGGCTACCGGCTTGTGACGCCTTCACAAAAGTGGGTTTAAAATTATGTTCCTGTCCATGAAAGCTGACTAAATTTCTGAGACTCCTGGCTGCTGCGGTTAGTCCCATGTGTGATAATGTGATTCCATCCCGCAATCTCTTATGTCGGATACCTAGATTCTGACCAAAAGCTCGCTTTTTTTTGGCGTTGTATGTTTCTGGGACTGCAGGAAGAGTTCTTTACAACTTCTTGGTTGACTATTTTTTAATCTCTTCAATACCAGGAGGTGTATTCTAGGAGTTGGGGGTGGGGGGTGGGGGGGGCGCATTTTTCTCTCTTAAGCATTAAGAGCAACACGATTCTGTTTCCCCAAGTCCCTAACCGCTCGCTTCTCTCTGGTGAGCATAGCACAAGTCAGCCGAGTGGTTAAGGCGTTGGGGATTCCTTCCCAGGAAACTCCTGTGAAGCTCCCTTTTGGTCTTTGGGGTTTAGTTTTTTTTGCGTTTTAACGTGAGCACTGTAGGGGTTAACACTTCTTTGACTTAGCCGATGAACTATTCTTGTTGGCAAGGCAGGGAGGGGTTCTTGCTTCCTTCACATCTCCAATGCAATAGGTCTGGTTTTTCTGTAAGTTTGTAAACCAGTTTGTGAACCAGGTAGAATTAGTCTAGATTTCAAAACAGTTACAACTTACTAGTAATAATCTGCCTCTAGTTTGTAATCCTAACTAAGGCCGCTAAAAGTTAATTAAGTGGTTTTCAGGAATGGCTGCATGGTTTTTTTTTTCCCTTGGCACATGAAACGTTTCATTGTCTAAAAAAAAAATTACGAATATGCATGAGCACTTTCACCAAACATTTCCTGGAACCGTTGGCCACACCAGCTCTTTGCTCCATTTACATGATCGCCTCGAAACGAAATTAAGGATACATCAGATACTGTTATCAAATGTGCAACTTTTGCACGCTAATCCTGGCAATAAAACATACTGTACTCCACAACAAGTGTGTTGTTTTATAATTGAAACGTGCAAGACGCAGTAAAAACACATTCTTACCCCCAAATCTTGCACTGCGTATCTCACCAAATATCAGCCAACAAACAGACGTCCTTAGTGTTAAAATGGGGCCCTGCATAAGTAAAACCTGCACAAATAATAAGTGCCTAAAAAAAATTACATTTCTCTCAGTTTAAAGAAATGCCAAAGTTAGTGAGGCTAGGCCGATAGTGGCCGAAGAAATAGCGGCTGAGGTCGGCTAGCCAAAAATCGGCCGAATATTTTCATTAGCCAATCGAATACCTTAAAATTGAACAGCTGAGGGATCCAGATACATGGGTAATAAACCAAAATTAAGATTTTTTCGCTTCTCGTCGATCGATTTAGACGCTTGAATACACTATTTTGAAGGTTTTTCACCAGCTCTCCTATGGTTCAAACCCCAAGCAGCTGCCTCTTGTTGTTTAGAAATTACAAGGCAAAAAGGTAAAATTACTGGAGAATTTCTGTGTTAAAATGATTGTAGCAAATGCAATATTATTTTAAACCAATATTTTAAAAATAATTATGAGCATTTAGGCTTATGCTTTATGCATGCAATGCTTGCAGAAGTAGTTTTCTTATTAGTATAAGGTTTTTACCTCAACCTCCCATTTTAAAGCCGAGATTTCGATGCTTTTTTTCTCTGTTGTCTTTCAAAAATTTCAACTCTAAATTAGTAAACAGGGTATCCCCAAAGTCCTTCCCCCCTCATAACTTTTGAAGGGGCCCCAACTCAGAAATTTCCAATGGAATGGGGGGTAAAGGAATACCTTATTTGAAAGGTCTGCATTAGGCGAGTAAAGTGCCACAATGGTTGCATCGATACGTTAGCACATCCAAAATGGCGGCCATTCAAACATTAGGATTTCCCTCTGCATCCTATGTGTTACTCAGGCTAAAGACGTCGCAAAGGGACATAGGTGGCAGCAAAATGCTTCGCTCAATTTGATTGAATTAAACCCACAACGTCGTTGGCAGTTTGAAACCCAAAGTCTGGGCCTCAGTCCCCCTTCGGGGGGGTGTGGGGGGGGGGGGG